>CAOLHI010004310.1:0-122863 GCA_948474755.1 Ctenosaura bakeri | reverse complement strand
TTATTTTTAAAGAAATTTTACTCCAGCTTTCCACCATTTGGTCTCCAAGGCAGTTTATATGTGAAAACAATCGCTAAAGATGTGGAGAAGCTTTGAGATAACTTTCCTTAAATCAGTCCTAGGGCTCCCTAAGGGGAACCCAGCAGACGGAAGTTGGCTGCGTTTCTGCTTCAGCAAGAGTTCATTGTTGCCTGCTGAGGTTTCATAAAAGAATCATAGCCCTGCCAACCCAGTGGCTAGTACAGGTGGTAAGGACTAGTATTCAGCCAATAGATGCCTGAGTCCAATTCGGCAACTCCTTGAAAACCATTTGTAATGGAGGAGGTGTGTAAAGTTGTGGGTCTGTCAGCTATGGCCATTTCTGCACTATGCTGCTATAGTGCTGTTATTCCACTTTCAACATCCTGTAGAATTCTGGGGTTTTGTACTTTACTGAGGCCAAAGATCTCTCTGGTTGGGAATTCTAAATGCCCCTCCCTAAACTGCAAACCCCAGGATTCCGCAGGATGTTGAAAGTGGAATGATAGCAGTATAACAGTGTAGTGCAGAAATGGCCTATGTTTTCAGATATATCCAAATTAAACAGGGGTATTGCATAGTCAATCTTTTCTTGCTGTTATGTGCTTTCAAGTTGATTTTGACTTATAGTGACCCTAGGATTTTCTTCGCAAGATTGATTCAGATAAGGTTTTTCATTGCCTCCCTCTCAGGCTGTGAGCAGGTATGACTTGCCAATGGTCACCCATTGGGTTTTCATGATTGAGGAGACATTTGAGCCCTTATCTCTCAGAGTTCAAATCCAACACTCAAGTCAAGCGAACTACACTGGCTCAGTGTACACAGCCCTGTAAAAGTCTTTGTTCCTCACAACCACACACAGAAGGCCATGGAAGCCATACATCGGACCTAACTTCACAGGAGCAAAGCACCCTTCCTGGCAATCTGACCAGTTGGAGATATTTGCATATGGGAGATGACATGGAATGAGTTTTTTTGTGTGAGGGATGATGGGAATAAATGATGTGTGTGTGTGTGTGTGTAGGAATGGAGAAATGTGTGTGTGTGTAGGAGGGATACAAAGAGTTTAGAGGTTATCCACTGGGTAAAAATGTGTATATGGAAAAGTAAGAGTGTGGCTTGCACAATGGGTGCCCCATATGGGCAGGGGTTCTGTTCCAGGAACCTCCATGAATAAGGAAAAATGTAGATCCTTGTGTCTTATTATACTCAGTGATGATGATGTGCACAGATCTGCTTCAGCATATCTGTGTGCATGTTGTCACTATTAAGTATAGGGACATGATGATTTGCATGAGCTAGAAATGGCACATATGGTGTTTTCCTGTAAGGAGGGCTCACTGTATGTGTTGCTGTTGTGTTATGTCATTTCTGACTTATAGCGATCCTAAGGCAAACTTATCATGCGATTTTCTGGGAGCAGAGAGTGTGTGACATGCTCAAGGTCACTCATTGAGTTTCCATGGACAAGCAGGGAATTGAATCCTGGTCTCCAGGTTGCAGTGCAATGCTCAAATCACTACACCATACTGCCTGCCCACTGTATGTATACACAGCCTTTAAGAATAGTGGAGTTCTCTTTAATTTTTTCTCTGGCAACCCTGTCATCAGTGCATTCTACACGTGAGGCTTTGTACCATGTAGGTTTTGCATATCTGTGTTTTTTGTGTGTTTGGAGTAATTTATTCAGTAGTGATTTTTCTATTATTTTAGGAAAATTAATTTTAGATGAATTTATTTAGAGGTAGCAATGGCCACCAAACAGATTGGCTTCACCCCATGGGATGAAAAGGATGCTAGACTAGATCGGCCTTTAGTGTGATCCAGCAAGTAACTCAAAGCAGTCCATGTACCCTTCCCATTCCTAGAATAATCTTGTGAGCTATATTATGCTAAGAAATAGTAACCAGAGAACTTCATAACTGAGCAGGGATGGCAACACTGGTATGCCAGCCCAATGCTACACCAGTTGTACCAGATATGGCCTTATAAAATGAAGTCAGATTTATTTATCCTTTTTCCAATGGTAACTGGCAGTTGATCTCTTGAACTTAAAGCAACTCCAAAACTGTTCAAAGGACTCCCATATATATGTATTCCCCCCTCTTTTTTTTCTATGCCGGAGGCTGTTAGCTCTGGCTTTCCCTTTAACTCTCCAGTCCTCTGTGACTGAATATCTGAATTGCTGCCTTAGCATGAAGTTTGCCACCAGAAGGGTTACGAAATTTTTAAGCCCCTGTATGCAGACAATTTTCAGTTAGCTTACAGCAGCTGCAGTGTCGTGCTGATAGATTAAAAGCAGCTCCCAACCCCAGAATGAAGTACATTCAAGCTCCTGCTGAGCTAAGCTGGGGCAAGGCCTCCGCAGCTGTCACTTAGGCCAAGTTTCCAACTGAACTCCCAAGGAAAAGGATGCACTAACTTTCCAGAGCAAAGTTAGTTGCTTCTAAATAAAGGAGCCCAATTAGCAACAAAATACAGAGGGCTTCACTTTAAAAGCAACCGATGTTTTGGCAACGAGAGAGCATTGTTTTCACTTAAACCTTCTCCCCTAGCAGGCTGTTGTTATTCCCTCCAATTTTATTTCAATGTTGAACATGATAAGTGTGCATGGGAATGGAGAATCAGTTTTATGTCCCCTCGTTTCTTAAGGAGAGCTGACTTAAAAAGGGCGCACAGGACATTTGTCTTGGGTTCCAGCCTTGTCGAAGGACTGCCGTTTTGACGGACCAAAAGGAGGTATCAGTTGCCAAGCAGCAGCAGTTGAGGGAAAAAGGAAGATGGAAAACCAAGGCATATTTAGAGGGACACTGTAGAGCAGTGGTTCTCAACCTGTGGGTCCCCAGATGTTCAAAAACTTCAGCTCCCAGAAGCCCTGAGCATTGACCATAGTGGCTGGGGCTTCTGGGAGCTGAAGTCCAAAAACATCTGGGGACCCACAGGTTGAGAACCACTGCTGTAGAGTATGAGAGAGTGGGAACCAGAGGGAGGAGACGTGTAAGCCGACCTTAATTTCTCCCCAGCATGTGCTGGAACTTAAACTCCATAAAGTTATCAACTGATCAGAGATACACTTAGCCTACCTTGTTCATCTGTCTTTAAACCAGAACTTTCCAGTTGGTGACACACTTTTTAGACGTGCATCGTTTCATAACACAGTAATTCAGTTGTAAGTATTATAAATAAATAAAGCATAAAGCATATATTTTAAAAAATATAAATGAAAGGTTTTCAGGAGCTAAGTTGTATCCTCGTACATTTCGTTATCACAGTGTTAGTGGTATAGTCCAGTTATCGTATATCACCTCAGTGAGAAGTAGAACTTATTTTTACTCCAAAGAATGTGCTGTATATTATTAGGCCTACACAAACTAGTTTAAGGGGTACTGCGTAACTGTGCTTGGTAGAGTGCAGGCGTTATATTAACACCATTTCTGCACAACGACACTCTCCCACACATCCTGTCACAATCCTGGCAGTGCCTCTGCTGGATGGGAGCATGTCCCCAATGCTCCCCTCGGCACCTGGATGGCTGTCTGTGGAAGGGAGTTAGAGAGACATGCCCCTTCCTTCCACACTGCAGGAGGCCTTCTTTTCATGCTTCAATGGGGGAGGAAGTGCGTGATCATGCTTCTGCCCTTTCTGCATGGCCAGGGGTGATGGGAGCATTGCATGACTGTGGCGCTTAACTTTTTTTTCCCTCCCATTAAGCGAAAACCCCGCAATCACAATGCATGGAGACATGATGACTGCAGGACTGTGACGATGTTGTACGAAAGCACAACTAATGGACCACTGCCGTTGCATCCCCAATGTGAGACCGCCACACCATGTGGAAGTGGCTTTAGAGAAATACAGTATTTCCATAGGATTTTGTTGATTGTTTGGCCCACAGCCATGTAGTGAAGTTAGTGTTCCATCTTCTGCAAGTTAGCATTGGAGATTATCACTGATTTCAGGGGAATTTCTAAAAAAGATCTATTCACCTTGGAACAAAACTATTTAATCTGGATAATTGTTTTTTCATCTTATAGGTAAGAAGTTAAAAACAGGTGGGCTTTAAACCTGACTGAGAGGATGAATCTGTTGGCTTCATTTTCTCTTTCAGTTTTTTCTTAATCAGATTCTTGCCTTCTGAATTTCTGAAGACTTTTTTGAAGTTCATATCAAACAGGAGGCAAACAAAAGATCTCAACAGTTTGCACTTGCAACATTGAGTACCTACAGGGATTTCCAGCACAAAAAGGATCATATTGTCTTTGCTTGCTAGGTGACTGTTAAAGACGAAGAGCCCAGAAGAAAAAAGAGAGACAGAGAGAGAGGTAGTAACAGCACCAAAAATGCTGTTGAACGTGTGGAAATTCAAACCTAGATTTTAAAAAGCTAATGACTCAAAGCCTTGGGATTGGAGTTCCACATGTGTTTTGTGTGCGTGGTTCTAAATCTCAGGTTCTTCCCCCGAATATATAAATGTGTTTTCACATTTTGAAAACCAGTTAAAAAGGAGCCAGATGAAATTCTCCAGTAGGACGCTTTCCATTAACTGACCTCCTGTGGTGTTATGGGATGCTCATAAGGAGGCATCTATACGTTTTTTGGCTATGCTTGCTAGCCAGTCGCCATGGTCAGCGTTGAACAGAAGCAAAGGCAACATATCCTTTTGTACCCAGTGTCCAGCAAAGGAGCTTCTCTCTTCCCTACCCCATCACTGAAGGAATGCTTTCTGCTTTCCAGTGCTGGTAGATGGCCTTTTGCACTAACCCTGTGAAGCATAGTTATAGGTTTCCCTGTTGGTTGACACAATTAAATTTATGCTATCTGCCATTGGTGATATGTCGATTGTCTTTGTGGGTCCTTACTCATCGTACTCATGAGTAGACTGAATCTCAGAGGAACAGAACAGTGGTGAACAGTATTGCTGCTTTGGAAAAAAAAAAATGAAAAAAATATTATCCCCAGATAAGATACCAAAGCTGGCTGGATATGATAGGAATTGTCGCTCAATAAATCTGGAGGGGAACAAGTTTGAAAGACAGCTGTATTCTGTTGGCGGAAGTGGAATGGATGGTTAACGAAACTGATGTAGGCTACCAGGGTGTTAGTTATGGCATCAGTGGAGGAAGGAACCCAGCAGGGGCAATGATAATTTCATCTGACTTCAAATTTAGTGTCATTTTTTTTTCAAGCTGAACATGTACTTTGCCTTCTCTTGTATTTGCCCAATCTGAGAACCTCTCAAGTGACTTTGAGACATGCGTACTCAAAGAAAGGGGATAGGTGAGTAGATAATCAGGATTTGTAACATTTTGCTGTGTCTTTTGGCATAGTAGAGCAAATGGAACCATCTGCTCAACACCACATCAACTATTTTGCCAAATGTTTTCTACAAACGCGTTGTATAAAATTGGCATCAGGCAGGCTGTGTTGATGCATGACCACTCTTACAGGGTTTATGAAGGTTAAGGGGGTGTGCCATATTAGCATCTACAATCACAACAGATTTGGGCACAAAAATGAAATAAGAAAGTTAGAGCTCCCCCGCCACCCACTCCAGCTTTATTTTATTCTTGCATTTCACAAGCCATAGTGATGAATGTTCTTAATAAGGATGTTGTTTTGTTTTGTTTTCAAATGCATGTATTACACAGTGTCCTTAATAATAAAATTAAATAGTACACATCACAATTGCTACAGAACATACCTGAAATTAAAAACTGAGCCAGCAGATTCAGCTGTGCTGCACTTCTTCAGGAAAATAGGAGGAAGGAGTAAGAAAGAAAGAAAAAGAAGCTCATGCTCCTTGCTTTTAAAGTGAGTTATCAGAATGTTATTTTATTTATTTGGTATTTTCCCTTCTTCCAAGGTGGTGTGTAGCTACATTGGGTGATGTTGCAGGTAGCATAGACTATAGAACAGTTTGTGGAATTGCAGTTGCTCACCACATAACTCCTCTCATGCAGGAAAACAGTACCAAGAAAACATAGGAGTAGTGTCAGCTGCAAGATTTAAACAAAGACATTCCTGAACTCACAATGTGTCTCTGGGTATCTCTATCGTGAACATTTTTACCACTGTACAAATACAGTGACTTCTCTTCTTCCTGACTATATTTTTTTTAAATTTAACATTCTGATGATGATTACTGTTAGCTGGGCTAGTTGTACGTTTAATAAAATACTGCCTGGCATTTGTGCTTCACTTTTTCTCGAGCTATTGTTCTTTCTTTTTCTTTCCTCCTTTTTTGGAGGAAAAAAAGAACATGGCGCTTGCACACTAGGGAATTTCAGCAGTTGGAATATACATGAAAAGAGACCCGCTCTACTTTCATAAGGTCCCTGGATGAATTGGACGAAACCTCAAGGCCCCATGGTGGAGCCAGAGCTACATTCGTATTCCTTGCCCATCGCCACACATATGATAGCATGAAGCCCAGACCAATCGAAAACTTGACAGTAAGCCTTTTGATTTTGCGGGGAAGCCTTCATCAAGCTGAGAGAGGGAAGGGAATATAGCCCAAACTGGACTTCATACTGTGGCAAGTTTGAAATCCCAGCCCAACCACAGAGATGGTTGATTGGAATAGTTGGAAACTGTGTCCAGGAATTCAGCTGTAGGAACTTGGTTTTTGCTTGCTCTTTCCTACTTAGGAAAAAGGAAACAAAACAAAACAAAAAAAGGACTCCCAAATAGAATTTGTCAGTACTTCAGATACACACATTCACATGCAATATAAATATATTTCTGTCTTTTTTTAAAAAAAAAAAAATCCACACATTTTCTGCGTTCATTCTAATACATATTTTTGGTTGCTTATAATCAGGCTTCCTCTTGGATAAAGCTGTTGTAAAGCAGTAGTATTCTACTTAGTCGTATAACAAATCCTCTTTAATGCAGTATATGCTAACATTAGCCTTCTTTCAAGATCCTGTTACCAAGACTGGCCTCCCATTATAGAAATGTAATGAAATGGATAGCACCTCATTAGTGAAAGCATTTTATGGCCATCTAAATGCCATTGGCCGTAATTCATGGATGCTCTTGCTTCTAGTTATACTAGTCCATGCTGTCCCCATTCCATCCTTGCCATTCACATTTAGTGCCCTATTACACGTGGCATTTGTGTATGGGTTTTTATAACCTTTATAGTTGAACTAAAACAAATGCATGCAATTATTACTATTCAGCATATCTAGATCTAGCAGTGGCTTGGGCCTCCTGTATATCATGAGCAGAACGTGAGCAAAAAGGCATTCTCCTATTCATGCAAGGGATGGCAATGGGCAGAATAAGAAAAAGCAGATTTCAGAAAGAAACAAAGACAGCGTGATTGAACTGCCATTCCCCATTGGTATATACCGTTGCCTCCTTTGTCTTGCTGTTGTCTTTGGTTAAACGGGTCTTCCAGGGTTTGGACCAATGTTCTACAGATACCCTACAATATTAGAACAGCTTTTCCTGCCCTGTTGTATTGAGGTACTAAAGATGCTGCCACCTCCTGACTGCTTTTCTTTGATTTTAGCTTGGTTGTTTAGGATATTTCTGAATAAGCATGGCCATCTTCTTTTGCAATGCAAAAGAATCTTTGTAGCTCTATGATGGTAATGAGAGGTGATGCTTAGTGATTAAATGGTGCTTGTATGGGTGGACCTGATCCCATTGTACATTATTAATAGGAAAAGTAATCCATAGGACTTTGAAAGCAGTAATGGATGTTCGGGCCAAAAATTTTAAAGGCCAGATTGAAATGCAAGGGTATTGATATAAGTAATTCCATATTCTATACCTCGCTGCCTCAGGGATGTCAACCAATGACAGTGAGGCTTTAGAATCTGGATTTTATAATGGGCTGATAAATATTTCAGCCCTTGTCCATTTTCTTGATGCTTTTAGCATAAGGCAACGGTAACTTCTAGTCCAAAAAGTAGAAAGGCTCTGGGTTTTGTTTGCTACTCCTTTTGCGCCTCTGTGCTGTCTCCTCCCCTTTTTGTAGTCAATACTTGAAAGTTGAAGTGAACAGTTTTTAAAGGAGAGTTCCCAACAGTCACTCCCATTTAAAAATACAACATCTCAGTGCCATCATTGTGTGTATGTGCCTTTCTATTTTTACGGTGATTCCCCCCCGCCTTTTCCCTTTTTGCTAAGGTTGCTGCGTGCAAGCCGTCTGGCCCTGCAGTTTCTCTTACCAGGGGCTCATTTGTATGCAGAGGGGATTAAGCCAGAATTTACTGTAGCTTCGCCCTAGGGAGTTGTGAACTCCCTAGGAACAGGCTCTGACGAAAGCCGTGCAGTTGGCAAGATTAGAACAAACCCTTTTGCAACAGCAAGCGCCTTGGTCCACTCGCTAGGCCTCCAAGACTGAAATCATTTTCATTTATAACCTTTTTGATCATCCAGCCTCAAAGAAGCCTTGGCTTTTTTATGACAGCTTGTGCCAAAATTGGCCAATTATTTGGGGAGGGGGGGAGAGCCACAGTGGGGAGAAGGGTGCATCTGAAAACAGATGTGTGAGAGAGGGCACTCCATTTGCACTCGTGGCTTTTTCCCTCTCCTTCCCCCTTACCAATATTTTTACAGCTGTTGACATATATTGAGTTACATGTGGTTGTGCCATATCCCCGTGGTATAGTTTCAAAGATCTGCTCACCATAAAGTGTGCTGTTCTCGAGTAAATGACTCTGACTTCGGGAAAGCTCAGTAGTTTAAATGTTACTATAAATACAGGAGCTGAGACATTTTAATTATAATTTTTGAGTTATGTCGCACTCAGTAAGTACACACGGCATTTACCAAAGAATTCCATGAGTGTTCGGGTTATTGTGCTCTCTTGTGGATAAGGCAGTAACTACAAGCAGCTAAATCAACGTGTGCCATTCCTGTAGTTCTCTCTCATACCTTCATAGGGAGATACTCATATGCGTTTCTTCAGTATTTCTTAGCAACAAACACTCATCAGGTCCCCCTCAAGGGATGTTCGTCTTAAGTGTTTTGCTGTACAGTCCTGTATGTGTATCCCGAAGGCAATCCCATTGAGTTCAGATGGAGTTCCTTTCTAGATTGCTGGGTATAGGAATGCTAAGCAAGTAGAACTTTTGCAGTTTAATAATATCTATCTATGCAGGGCCACAAAACAGATTATTTGGGTGCGGGGTATTAGGACTTTAGAATAGATCTGTAGTCTTCTAAGTTTGGGGCTCCTCAGATATAGATGAAAACTAGGTTCGGAGTGTCAGTGTTTCACTTTATACCTTTCTGTTCTGTTCTTTCTCCTACCTTGGCTACCATTTTGAATTAAGGATGTGTATATAAATATGGATACCAGAAACATCAGATGACAGGCATACCTCAGTTGACAGTCTCTGGCAAGAAGCTCATTTTGACAAAGTCTTGTCACAGGAGCCTATCCCATCCCCTGCTTTTCTTGCCTTATGTCTAGCAGGTTTGTTTGCTTGCTTGCTTGCAGCATTGATGTTTGGAGGATGGTGAATGAGGGTTGGAAAAATTCAGGCTTCAGGTGTTGCATTGCAGCAGCATGTCTGCAGTAGACAGTGTAGGAGATCTTGAGCTAGGGAAGGATGGGATTCTACTCTAGGTTGTCTTGCTTTAGCTGTGGTGTTCAAGTACAACTGGCAAGGTAAACTGCTGTCTCCAGGATCACTTAATGAGCATGTGTGTTCTTTCAAACTGGAACTCAGTTTGGTAGAAGTCCTCCAGGTGGTCTGAGTGCGGGAGGAATGGGGACAAAAAAAATCTTCATGTACAACATGCAAATGGGTTTTTAACCCATTTAGCAAGTTTACAGGAGTTTTTGCATATTTTCAGTGGTTTTCGCACCCTCGGGAATTTTTTTTTAGGGGGGTCAAATAATTCATTCATGCAGAAGCCTTATTTTCTTATCGTAAAAACAACTTGATCTTTTGTAGAACATAACTCTTTTTCTGAGCAAGAAACAAGGTTTTTGCTTATAAAATACATTTTTTCAGTTTTTTCCGTTTGCATTTCCCACCCCCAACCATGAAGATTATTTTGCTGATTATAAATATTGTGGCTTTGTCTTGACATGATAAAACAACATTTTTTGATGAAGGCAAGAAAATCTGTGAGCATTCTTTGCATCTCCAGTATGTGAGACCACTGCTTTTCCCAGGCTTGCCGCATGTTAAGCAGTTCAAGCAGGTAGCCCTAAATAATGTTTTACCATTCCGTATGAATCAGGATATCCTCTTATGTTGGACAAGGAAATCCCTTCTAGAATGCAAAAGCTTCCACTGAAAAAACAACTTGTTAGATCAGCGGTGGGGAACCTGCACCTCTCCAGATTTTGGACTGGAAGTCCCTCTGACCCCATCCACTTGCTGTGCTGACTAGGGGATAATGGAACTTAGAATCCAATAACTGCTCCAGGGGCATAGATTCTGTACCCCACAAACCTTAGGCAGCAAATGGTTTTATCTTTTAGTGATTTGAGGCAAGAAAAAAAAAAAAATCCCGAAGACATTTCCTGTGATAATCAGTGCAATTAAAGTAGTGATTGTTTTAGTATGATAATACTAATCATTTGTATTATTTAGGCTTTTGGCTGTATGTTGTTTTAACCTTGTAAGTCCTGCTGTTGCAGTAAGAAAAGAAGAAGACTCCATTACAGGTGGGATAGACTCAATGAAGAAAAGCATAGCCCTGAGTTTGCAAAACCTGAACAAGTCTGTTGGTGTCAGGGTATCTTGAAGATCTCTCTCTTTTCATAAGGTTGATATAAGGAGAAAGTCAAGCAAGCAAGCAAATAAATAAATAGTTTGGATTACATAGTTGGGTCCAAAATTCTGGTTCAGATCCAGCTTCCAATCTAATATTCAGTAGATCCCAAGGATCTATCCAGTCCTGCTGTTTTGCATCTCCAGTGTGATCTTCCAAGATCTGTTACAAATAAAGGGCTCCAGTCAAAAAGAGGTCTTTATCTCCTCTCCTCATTTCCCAGTTTCTCTGCAATGTCTTTGGCAGAGCTCTCCTTCCCTTCATTGTACATCTCAGCTGTTCCCTCATTGCACAAACTAGGACATGGTGAAAAGATAGCAAGTAGTTGAGGTGCATCAAGAATAATGGCAAAGCCTCACTTTATGTTGGGAGGGAGTCAACAAGCCTTTTGGCTGTGTCTGGGACTGAGTTAGGGGGCATGGCCAATGTTGCTCCTTCCCTCAGCTGAAAATTCAGTCCCTTTTAAAAATTACTTGCTGACCAAGAGCTCTTGGTATTTTCTATGCCATATGGGGAAGAGGTCTCTCTTTTCTTGCCTTCCAGTAATAATTAAAGGCCTTCTCATTTAGGCTGCCTCTCCCACCTCCTTTTAAAACGACTTGTACTTGTCATTTTTGTTTAAAGCGCAACTTAAAGCGTGTCTTCGGTGATATAGACTGACGTGTTTCCTTTATGAATTCTTGTGCATTACTATTGATTTTTCACTTTGGTTTTCAAAATTCTACCTCTGGTACCCTAGAGATCTCTCTGCTGCAGTAATAATGTATTGTCATTCTTAATATCTCAGATCCTTGACAGTATATTCATATTAAAAAAAAAATCCCCCTTCCCATTTCAACTAGAAAAAAAGCTGGGGGGAGCAAGAACTGCATTCAAGCTATTCTGAGCCTACAGGCTTGTTTTGAGATCCACGAAAGCTAGGAGAAATCATAGTGAAGGCTAAATATTAGGACTGACAAGGTGGAACTCATCCTGCTGTGTCTGGGAACTGCTGTACAATTTCAAAAAATCACCTGCTCCCTAGAGTTTACTTCCTAGATATGAATGGGCTGTAGGACGCCTTGAGTAATTTAATACTTCCCTTATTGGAAACACCATTCCAACTTTTTATTAATCATTTATCAGCTTTTCACATACAGCAGCTATTGATGCTTTTACCTATGTGCTCACTAGTTGTCAGGACCTTTCTGATGCCAGAGTCTGATGGGGACCCCTTGGAAGAAGATGGGGAGCCTACCAGCGACACAAGGACATCTTCTAGTCAGGCACTTTCTGGTAGGGATTGCACGACAGAAACAATGGTGCGTGCTCCATGCTTGAACCGTGTATATGTGGCACAGTTAAGACTCCTTGCTCCAGATAACTTCTTCTTACTTTCCGTGATCTCTTACATTGATTCCAAAAGCAAGGATGTTGCCAAGCCAGTAGAGAAGCCACCATTAGAAGGCTCATCTGCCAGCACAGAGTTGTCTTTCTTCAAATATTGTCTCTAAAAGACAAGATCTGAATGCATAACTTCATTAAGCTTTCCAATTCATGGCTATGACTGAAAGATAAAGCTTCAAGACCAACTATAATAATACTTGATTGCTACCTCTCTGATATTAGTGCAGAAAGTATCTTCCCAAACTCCTTGTTGTAGTAACCGACTGCATAGCTGTCCTACTGGCTTTAAAACTAGGACTTAGAACATGAGTCAAACCTTAAGTCTTTTTTCTTTGTTTCACATTTCCCAGGTCTTACATGTTGTGCCTTGAAGTCTGCCAGCCCCTCTGCTGCTCATGATGGTTAAGTCTGGTGCAAGCCTAATTGTGTGATGGTGTTGGGGAGAAGGGAAAAAGCCTTGCCATCCTTTTTCAGTAGTGTTATCTTAATCTTCCTAGATCCATTGACCTAGTCATTGTAGGGACATTTGTTCACAGTTTTCAAGTTACAATCAAGGAGATAGAGAAGAAGGGATAGATATAAAGTGTCATATAGATTGTGGAAGTACAGCTGCCATGGATCAACAAAAGAGAGTGGAATAGTACAGATGTTGGTGCTGCCACCATTGGAAAGGAGGGGAGCGTCTTGTATGCAGAGGGGAGCATCTTGTATGCATATAGGTTTCCTTCATGATTTCATTGCTGCTACATGCCATTGAGTTGGATTTATCTTATGGTGACTTCTAACAGACCTTCTTATTAATAGCTCTTCTCAAGTTTTATAAGCTCAAGACTGGCTTACTAGATGGATTCTATCTACTTGCAGTGTTGTCTTCCTCTTTTCCCATTGAATTCAATTTTTCCAAGCATTATAATCTTTTCCAGTGAGTTATGTCCCCTCAAGATATGTCCAAAGCACGACAGCA
The DNA here is from genome assembly GCA_948474755.1 of Ctenosaura bakeri. Taxonomy (NCBI): domain Eukaryota; kingdom Metazoa; phylum Chordata; class Lepidosauria; order Squamata; family Iguanidae; genus Ctenosaura; species Ctenosaura bakeri. The sequence continues at coordinate 109,746 of CAOLHI010004310.1, read as the reverse complement.
TCAGTTTAGTCATTTTGGCTACTGGTGACAGTGTAAGTTTGGTTTGCTCTTAGATTCATTTGATTGTCTTCTTGGCAGTTTTTTTGGAATTGGGATAGATTCTGTCTCCTGAAAAGGTTATATTGGTATGTCCCCTGTTCCTGGTGATTTATTTCCTTCAAGTGCTTTGAAAGAAGCTTCCACTTCCACTTCTAAAATTATAGATTCTTTGTCAAAAAGTCCAGCTTCAAAGAAATTTGTCATTTTTTCCATCTTTTTTTCATAAAGTTCCATTGTCTTTCTGTTTTTGTCCTGAACATAAGATATTTTCTCTTGTTGAGTATTTAGTGTCTCAAATCTTGCTTTAAATGTTCCTTTGCTTTCTCAGATCTTCTAGAAGAGCTCTCTTGTTCTACCTTTTTGTAGCCTTCTTTTTCTTTGCATTATTGTAATACTTACCTTTGTCCCTAGTACAAGTTGTTAAACAATTGCTCTCAGAATTTTGACTTCGTTTCTGTTACCTTTCATTTTTTTTCATCTCAACTGTTCTTCACTGTCTATCCAAAATTATACCACTTCATCCATCCTTAAATTGTATGTCGTAAATCATGTACATGATTTAAAACTCTATCTTGAGATACTACACAACTCATGGTATGATTTATAACTGATATGATTTAGAACTCATAATGTGATAAACCATATGCCTGATTTGAAACTTAACTCATCTATTGTGTGCATGATTTAGAGTCCTGTATAAATAATCCCATCAGCATATGAGGAAGGGGCACTTGCATGCACCCCTGTTCTGTTCCTCTGCACAGCTACAGTTATGTAGAGTGAGCTGTAGACATGGACAGGCTGGAGAAGCTGGTAGTCATGGGCTGATACTGACTTGGAGGCTTGACACTGGGTTTGGCAGATGAGATTAGATGAGACAGGTAGGACACTCACATCAGGTATGTGGTGTTGCTACTTGCTGTGATGAGTTGCTCTTATTGTCAGGTTAGGAAGCATTTTTCTTTTGTTGGTGCACTCAGATATCTGTTGTGACACTGTAGAATCAGTTAACAGAGCTCTCAGGCCAATACTACAGTTAAAGGCTGCTCTTCATCCACAGAACCCACATTGACTGACTAACTGAAGGCCTAGAGTACTGGTGTTGTGAAGGTTTCAAAGGCTAGCCACTGAAAGTCCTGATTCTAGACTCTCTTGTTTATCCCACACTAAGTGCATGTTATCTTTCCCTCTAATTTTTTCTGAATCCCAGCTGTATTTCCTCCTTGTCCTTGTTCTGTATTGAGTTTACAAAACTTTGTGCCAATGTTTCCAGTGCATTTTCCCTAATTTGTACATTTATTTAAGGAAGTTGCTTTATTTTCACAACTTTCCCCCATTTGACTGTGTTTCTGTATATATTTTTAAAATCCATACATTTTAACCCTTCACATTTTGGAATGTATTTATTGCTCTGTCTGCACTTTGCTTCTTAAAAACACTCAGTGAGCCTCACAAACATGCAATTCTCAAAGCAAGATGTGTGTTTTCTCACCGCAAGTGAGAGATGTGAAAATGCTACTTATGTTGAGGCTGTCAAGTCCAACAAAATCTCTTTTGCATCCTCCCCATAAATCTCCACTACACAGTTAACAGTAGCGTATGGTGTACTTCTTGTCAGATTGTCAGATGTTAGATTGAGGTTAGAGGATTGTGTGTGAACGGGTTATCCTAGCTGAATACTAGAAGCACTTGGAAACAAGAACGCTTGCCACAGGCAACAACACTTGGAAAAGTGTTCTCACTTAGGTTTCTCAGCATGCTGTGGGTACATTTGGAGGGAAAAGGAATTACCTGGAAAGAGCATTCAGGGAGATGATCCTCAAGCACAGACTGAAGTGAGGATCACACACAAGAACTGTGTGATTTCTGCTGATTGTGTGGCTTGGCTCTCTGACAAGAACTGGTAGCCATTTTCTACAGAGATGGTTGCCATACGCTACTATACATTGCATCAGCCTCCTGTAATGGTCAATAGTTTTAGACAGTTGTCAAAGGTGATGATGAGCATGCTTTCTCACTGAGATAGTCTGGGATAGTACTTGACATGCACAAGCAATAAAGTGATAGCTTTCAGTTGTTGGATGACAGTAATAATGAGACTCCACAATGATATCATGAGTTGCATTAACACTTTGCTTTGACCTATTTTTTTAGAAATGTTAGGGATTTTTCTTCAACAAATGGTAATGAAATGGGACAGGGGTGGTGAGACTTCAGGCTTGAAGATCCTATTGCAAAATAATTTAAGAATCTCTAGAATTTAAGGATTTTGAGCCCAGAAATTTGAATATGAAAACTGAACAGAGCTCAGAGTGCTCAGCACAAAAATTTATTCACTCCTGGTTGTCTCAAGTTTGTTTTTTAAATTCATTTCAGCAATATAATTTAGGATGGACAAAATCATTTCTTATCGCTATCATTAAACAACTGGCAGTCAGAAAGCCTTGCCGGTCTATTATCAATGATATCTACTCATGGATTTCATACTTGAAACAGTATGTTTCAGTATCCTAAAATGACTCAACCAAAGTAGGTGCCTTAAATAATCATGTATTTACTCAGTCTCATTTCCCTCCCTTGTGTCTAGTTTTAGAACATAAGCATCTTAGGGACAAAGTATGTCCACTCATGCTTTGTAAAGTACTATTTATAAATAATAACAAAAGGGAAACAGTTATAGATTCAACAGATCAAACAAAGAACATCTGTTTTGTTCATCCATATGCACATAGCTGTGTACATCTCCACATGTTGGTGCATGTATATGTATGCAAACATAGCTACATGAATGCCAGGACTATCTGTCTCTGATGCCATTCAAAGTGCCTTAACGTAATTTTAAAAAAAACATACTGAAAGTACACTAATATATTCTGATGGAGGATCCTATGTGTGATAGATCAAGATATTTTTCCAAGCTGTAAGATGATGGAAACCCACGATAATTTTGATAGATGGTGGGTACTGTTATTCGTTGGATTCTATTCCGATGATTGTTATAAATATGTTATGAAATGCTGTAACTGAATGCTTTTCACAATCTCTTGATATGTGGACCAGTAATTTTTTTCCATTAGTGTGCCAGAGGCTGGCACGATATTTGTGCCCATTGAATACAGTTATTTCTTCCTTTCTTGGAAATTTGCCGTGGACTAGCACCCAATGGCTTGGAGACTGGCACTGATCTAGGTACCACCACTTTGAGTAGCACTGCTGTAAATTATTGTGAAGAGGGTCCTTTTTGCTTTAGACAGACACATTCTTTTTACAAAAGGTTCAGATGGAATATCATGAAGCTTTGCTCTGAAAGAGTAGAATCATATTGCTTTGTTACAACCAAGCCAACAAAGAGTCTTGCGGTGCCTCAAAAATTAGCATATAGTGCAACATGAGGATTGCTAGGACAGAAAATTACGTCAGGAGATGTCTTTTTCTATGAGCAATACTTGGGTGCTAGTACCCTTAAATTCCCCTGGGTACAGTGTGCCAGTGTAGAATAGTCATTTGAGCATTGAACTAAGACCTTGGAGACCAGAGTTTGATTCCTCACTCAGCCATGGAAACACTCTGGGTGATCCTGGGCGCATCACACATTCTCAGCTCCAAGAAAACTCCGTGATCGGTTTGCCTTAGGGTTGCCATAAGTCGAAAACGACTTGAAGTCACCTACAACTACAGTGATCTGCTTAGAAGGCAACTTTGTACATTTGATGAAATTGGCTCTGGCCCATGGAAGCTGCTAGCATGATAAATATATTAGGCTTCCAAGCAGCACAGGACTGTTTCATGTTTATGATGCTATTCCCACCCCTATAATTAAATGCATTTTGTGGAACACAAAAGCTTGTACATTACCTTCATGAGAAAATGGTGACCAAATGTTAACAGCATGCTCAGATCTCTGAACATCTGATAATCCAAATGGCTTTGGGTATTTTGCAGAACTTTTTGAATAAACGAAGCTGTGCAGTATGTAGAAGCGTGCCTCAAAAGGAGAATTGTATTATTCATAGATTACTAAAATGTAGCTATCTATAGCTTGCTTCCCTCCCAGCAGGTTTAGCAAGAAAAGACCAGTGTCAAAGATTTTGTGTGTGCATGCGTGTGTATAAATTCCTTGTGACCCAGATTTCCTTACCCTTTTTACCTGAGTCTGAAATAAAATAATATTTTAGAAAATGAAGCCCATCTGTGTCTCGTTGAGTACCTCCTCATCTCCCTGAATCCAAAGTTTTAGGAATGAGCAGTAGCGTTCATTGTGAGATATATGTCTTTTCTCTCTGAGAATTTCCATCTTGTTTGACAGTTCACCCTTTGTGTCCTGCCGATCTATTTTGAATCATCTGAAGCAGGAATAAATTCTGTCCCAATATCTACATTCCCACCTCTCTCTGTCTCTCTCTAATAACTTGAGATAGATCTATGTTGAGGTGTTTCAAAAGTTATATTTTTATTTTTTTTAAAGGAAGGTTGAAATGACAAGAAAACTCTTATTCACTGGACAAGCCTGCAATGCAGTAAATAATAACCCCAGAGGTAAAAGATGGAATGTTGTAGAAAAAAAGGCATGGAGAGAGATCACACACACACACACACACACACACCCTCTTTCTTTTTCTTTTTGTATGTGTGTGTGTGTCTAGAGGAGGAAAGATCCTTTATTCTTCAGTAACTTTTTCTGATTTTGTGTATGAGCTTCTCTGGTCAGAAGGACCAAGGTCACTCCCACTGCTCTGGGCCCAGGCTTTGTGCCTGCTTTGGCGATGTCTCCTCTCCTTGCTCTCCTTTCCCTCCCGCCCTCTCTCTATCTCTTCTTTTCTTTTTTCTCCTGAGGTGCAGATGGCCACATTTGCAGGTTAACTGGAACAGCTGGAGGCACATTATTAGCTTCCTGCTGCTACCTCATATTTGCTTAGAATATTTTTTTTTTAACAGCAACATAATTTACAACTAGTCGTGCCACTGACAAAGCTGGCGTGTTCCAAATCCGCCTCAGATTTATGTAATGCTGTTGCTTATCAGTGAATGAAGTCATAATTATTGCTTTGTACCATTAAATAGCATAAATATATAAACTCTTATACAAATTGTAGCAAACGTTTCCTCGAGGGAGCTCTAGACCAAATTTTAATGCAGTGCATTTGTCTATAGTGGCAGTTTCTAAGGTGTATAATAATGTTGATAAATTTTGCCGAAGCGAATGACAGTTTATAGCATTAATCTTGGTGAGGAAAAGATGGCGTCTACTCCCGCTGTATTAGTGCTACAAGAAAAGAGCAGAAGTGTTGGAAGCTAAAGTTAAATGATCCTTTTGTGGGCGCTATTTGTTGTACTGTTGTTGCCTTCATAAAGCCATTATTAACAGTTTAGGACCATGATACCTCCAAGGCTGGCTTTCCCAAAATTTGTCCATCCTCTGGAGTCATCAAATAAAGTCAGAGGGTGGGGATGTGAGAAAAAAAAAACTTTTTTTTTCCTGGTAGCACCTGCAACATGGGTCTTTTTCACCACAAGGTTGGGCATCTCTTTGTCAATGTGCCACCAGCATCTTAAGATGTTTCTTCTCTGTGTTCACCTTTTTTCTTTCCAGTTTTGTCTTCTGTTGAAGTTTTTGGGGTTTTGTTTTCAGTTTTTTTTTATACTTTTATTTGTATGTTGCTTGAGCACCTGTTTCTTCAGGGTGGACAGCTAGAGTAGAAATGCCTCTGATGAATTAAATAGTAAATCATGACGCTGGGCAAGCTAAAATGGCTTGCCACTGGCTTTACTTACATCAGGTCCTCAGTTGCTTCCATGTATCGTAGTAGGTCACCCGTGAAGATTGCACCCTGTATGTGTTCTTCATGCTGTTTTCGCCCTTGTGGCCGGAGCTTAGCACCAGTGCAAATGTGGCAAATCTTCCACCCAAGTGGAAGGTGTTCATTCTAAGGAAATCCAATGTGTCAATTGCGGTGGTGAATTGTGAGCTAGGATGCCCATGATTCCGATTTCACTGTGTTGTGAACTTGTTGAGTTAACCTTTAAGGAGGGGGACAGATCAGTCTGCTGTTTATGTAGACTGTTGGTTTTGTGTGCTTTCTTTCGTAAGTCTCTCGCTTTGCATTTCGGCATCAGCTTTGGTTTATATTTAACTACACAAACATTTGTATCACTCAGGAATATAAATTTTTAAACATATTTTACCCTAAAACACATTTTCAATGCATTTGATCATAAAATACACACTCTGGTACATTTTGAAAATAAAATAACTCTATTACAAATTTCACAGGAGTGCAAAAAAATCTAATAACTGTGTTATAACCTAGGAAGTGTGAATAATCTAGAAAGTGTGAAGTGGGTCCATTCCCCTAAAAAGAAGTAATAGAATCATAGAGTTGGAAGGATCCATGCAAGAACCATCTATTCCAATTCCCCTGTCATGCAGGAACACAGTCTAAAGCACTCCTGAAAGATGGTCATCTTTCATTTTCAGCACATATTTAGCCTTTATAAAAAGTTTTTTTATTCAAATATGAAAAGGTGAGGATGGTGAGGATGAAGAGAAAGGCCAAAATTGTAATTAATAGTCACTTATATGGCATTATGTTGAAATAACCATGACTGACCACCGGTTTTATCCATCACTAAGCCTTCCTGTCTTCCACCAACATCATCTGGATGCTGTTTGTGCTCTGTGGGTTCTTTATCTGCTTACCAATTTAAATACCATATTCTTTGTGAATTCTCCACAGTAGGCTGTCACAAAGTATCTTATTATTGTGTTGATTAAGAATTACTGGGGAACATATTAATTAGTATTACATTGCTGTATAGGTGGTAAGAGGCAGGAGAGTTATTACCAGTGGCAGCTTATGGACTGAGCAGAAGGAGATCATCTTACTCCAAAATGTACTCTACTAGGTACGTTACCTACCCTGTTTTAAAACTGCGGGGTCTACAAGGGATGTCCCTCCACTATTCAACCACACACCTACCTTCTCAGTAGCCGGCTGCGTTGAGTGTACTTGGGTTTTTTTCGTAAGAAAATGTAGGGTTTCTTTTTTAATAGTCTCTACAATAACAAATGGAAAATGTCTGAAATTACAAAACAAACATGTGATAGATTAGGACTGAAAGAAAAATACAGAATATAACAGACACAGAAGAACTATAGTAGAACTGCCCACTGCTAGACATTTGACACTTGGCAGGTCTATGTAAAATGCTATTTGAATTTTGATTCTGGAAACAGTAAGATTTATGACACGAGTTTTTCTCGTGAAAATTGGAAATTTGAGTAAGAAAAGCCATTTCCGTCTTAGAATTGATTTCAGCAAAATACGCTTACTGCCACGATTACAGAACTACCGTTTGCAGGAAATACCAAAGGCTGAATGTCGACAGAAACTTTATGGCTGCTGTAAGTGGATCCATTTTTCTAGACCACAAGATGTTATTTGTGTAATGCTTTGCTAGGTGCCTTAAGTGTGTGCTTAATAAAACACATGTTCTGATAACTCCCAATAATAGTTTAACCTAGCAAACAAGAGTGCCAGACAAATCTACCTAATGCAATCATTACTGTGCAGATCACTTACTTGCATTTATTTGAAAAATACCCCTGTGCCAGATCCTTTCTCCCCATGCACAACTTGTATTAACATACTGGTTATGAGCCTGTTGAGATGTGCACATCTTTATATGTCTCTGTATAAAGATAGAGATAGATATCTGTGCTTCTATCTAAAGCCGTTCCCAACATTTCATCCTGTTTTATTGCGACCATGAGGCAAAATCCAGGGGAGAACAATGCACATGAAGGGTGGGGGAACTATATATAACTGTCTAAGTTCTCAAAAGTTCCCACTGAATCCGTGGTTCAAAGTCATTTGGGAGTTAGCCGGATTGGGAGAACCTATCCCATGCAGAAATATAATTTAAACTGGAGCTTGCAAAGTTTCTCTTTTGTACCACAGCTCCCAGAATTCTCCAGCTAGTCAAGTCAGTATTCATACTGGCTGGGGGATTCTGGGAGTGGCAGCCTAAAAAGTTCTGATCTAACCTCTGTCACAAAGGTGTACTTTTTTCCCCTTAATAGTGGGCAAACTCCCCTGGCCCATCAATCTGGAGTCAGTCTGATTAAATCAGATTAATCTGAAGAATGTCTGTTGGACATAGGAAATTAATCCAATTTTAAATGGGACTGTTTCCAAATTGGCTTAGAAGCCTCTGTGCTGTGCCCCTCCTAGACTTAGAGCCTTTTCTCCTTTTTCTAGGAGAAACGATTCCGTCCTTTTCATAGAACTCAAGTGTCAAGCTGTGGAAGCATGCATGATAGGATATTGGGTGACTGGGAATCATGGGATATGTAGCTGTGATATTTGTTGTGGTTTCATTCACATATTGATGGAGAGACAGAAAAGTAGGTAGTCTGAGCTGATATTATAGTCCTCTTCTGTAATTTCAGGTTCATATTGTACAATATATTATTATTTCCCTCAATTTTTTTCTCTCAATATTTAGATATAGCTCCTTTTGTTATATTTATGAATTAATCTCCCTTATAGATAAGCCACACACAGATTTTTGGATTAAGGTAACACTGTGCTTTATTTGTTGTTGTTTTAATGTATAATGAATGTTTAATTTTGTATGGAAGATCAGTATTACAGTAGTTAGAGATGGGCAACTTTTCAACTCTGTGAATATTGATTTGCCAGATCAGATTTCCCAGGACTTCGATATTATTAAGTCAACGTTTGCACTATTTGCCTCAATTAGGGTCTTGCGTGCTTGCTTGCTTATTTATTTATTTATTTATACTCCACCCTTCAGCCAAAAAAGCTCCCAAAGCAGCTTATAAATTGTTAACATGACAGTTCCCTGCCCTCAGGCTTACTATCAAAGTAAGACACAACACACAAGAAAAAGGGAATAACAGTGGGTGTCATGCCCCTCTCCTGGGACCCCTCCCAACAGCCACAGCACAGAGACATGAAAGGGACAATACTTAACAGCAGCCAGCGTTGGTGGAAAAGGGAGAGCCCAGAAGACTCAGAGCATTTATATAGTAAGGACATATCAATTAGGCAAACAGCTGTGGGAGGCTCTCAGTCTATATAAACAGGCAAAGGGATGGGAAGAAGCCATTGCAGAGAACTGATATTATTAGTGGAAGCAGCACACTTTGCATTCGGATCCCTTGCTCATGTTCCTAGACACCTTGACTCTTGCCTTTTGTATGGACTTCACTGCTGGACTGTCGCTCTGAATTTACTATGGACTCAGACTGCAAAACAGTGACTGGTAACTGGCTAATGAACATTTATAAACTTTGCTTGTGGCTGCTGATAAAAGACTAATGAGAGAGCTGTAAGCCTTGGCTGGCTGCTGGAACAGGACAGTGGGGTTGGGGATTAAATCCAGCAGGTACTCCTACTTTTCTTTCCTGCCTGGGAGCTTAATTTGTTTAGAGGCTTTATTTGTGAAAGTAGTAGGGCTAGCAGCCTCTGACTTGTCAGCCCCTCAGTCTCTGAAACACTAAGACCCTCAGCTGAAGATTGTTTGCAACTCATCCATCCACCCACCCACCAACCCTTTTGTTCTTCTGTGGTTGGCCAAAGAGAATCATATTTGGTATTGCCACCAGTTTCTGAGCTGGCAATCAGGAACATGGGCTTAGGGGTCCTTGTACCACTCAGAGCTGGACAGAAGATGGAAGTTTGGCAGGAACATCTTGAGAAAACCTACACCTCTTTCAAGAAAATTGTGAAAGTGGCCAAATCCTAGAGTAGAAGCAAATACCTCAGAAGCAGAGCACAAATGAACAGTTGGAGTTCCAACCTGAACCACAAACATTTATAGACCCTTCCTGTTTAGTAGACCCAGTGGCAAAGGGAGAGAATGAAAGCCAAATGGAGAGAAGGAGGGAGGGGAGAGATGGAAGCATCTGCATGTATGCGCGGGCACAAGCGTTCCCCACTTTTCAATTGTCCACTTTTTGATGATCTGCTCTTTTGATCCTTTTTAATTACAATCAGAACTCATAAATCCATGTACGGTCAGCCGTTTTGACCATGCACTGCTTTTTGTCTCAATTGATTTGGTGCCATCTTTTTGTTCAGTCTGTATGCAGCCTGAACAAAAGATGGTGCCATGTCAATTTGTGGTGTGTCTCTTAAAAAATTGTGCCTATAGTACCGTCCACTTTTGTTCATTTTACTGCACAGTACTTTTGTATATTTAAAGGTACGTTTTTGTTTATTTTACTGTACTTTTGTGTATATATAAAGCGTAGTGTGTTATTTAGTTTTTGCATGCATTCGCAAGTGATATATAATCCCTTATTTACTGGGTTCCGCTCTTTGACAATTTCTGGTTTTCAACAATGCTCTGGTCCCTAACCTGTCAAAGAAATGGAGGACACCTGTATGTGTTGGGGGATCCCTCTGCTGGTTTTAGTCTTGATTTTATTATATGTATGCTTCTCTAGTCATTGTTTTTATTGTTCATGTTAAAAAATTGTACTTTCTTCGGTGAAGTCTGTTATCAGGTGGTGCAAAAGTGTAATCAGTCAATAAGTCTGAAACATCTAGGTCTAGCCAACTGCTTGTGCCAGGCCAAGCTTTGCTCGTTCTTAATTCTATGGTTCTGAAAAAGGGGGGAAGGATAGAATGATGAATTTGACAGAGCAATAGGAGCAGGAAAATTTTGGCAAGTGCAGAGAAAGTGGATGGAGAGAGGGAGAGAGGGTGGCTCTTCCCACATTTCTGTCAGCCCTCCCCAACACCATGTCCTCCCCTCCGTGCCCCTGAGAGAATATAATCCTTGTCAAAGAAAATAGCCCTCATTTCTGGTCCGTAGAGATATTTAACACATAGGCCTTGCAAATCAGCCCATCAGGCAGCTGTACACAAAGCCAAGAGCAGCTCTTAGTTCTAGCTCTGGCAACTCCTGGCATCAGTTCCAAACTTTGCCGGTTCTTTTCAGTTTACGGATTTTCATAATTGGAAATTAGGCCTATTCAGGCCAAACTTTGGCCCGCCTTGGTTCCAGTCTCCCAGGCTTCCAGGGTCGGGCTTCTGTGTGCATTTGCTTTCCTCTTCAGATTCTGCACCGCTTGCATTGTTCGTCCAGTCGCATTTGTTTAGAGGACAGTGGGTATTTTCTTTTATGCCTCTTAAGACTGAACAGTCCCTCTAGAGTTTCATCATTATGCAGATCAGCACAATTGGATGTGCTCCCAAAGATTGCTCTCCAAGCAACATTAGGGCAGGAGGAGGAAGCTAGTTCTGTGCTTTTTGCAAACTAGGATGCCTCTCTTGTGTGTGGAAGGTTATGGGGAGAAGATGACACTGCTGGATGGCCACTGGATTGTTCCTTTTCCATTAGAGAGGTGTGCTGTAGGAATCCCGTGATAGATTTGAAGGTTTTCAGGGCTGTTGTTGTTAACGAAACCAGAGGAAAGCCTTTTTTTGAATTTACTCTTTGTGTATTGAGGCCTTTTATGATTCATCAGTAAGTAAATATAAGCTAAGGGAGTGATTTGTTCCTAACAAGCTTATAAAATACTAGAGTCATTTGTGAGTTTATTGGAGTTCTGATTATAAACATTCCCTCTTGTGTACTTCTTTTTGTCAAATTAACATTCAAAATACAAATACTGTAGCTTTTTTTTTACTTTTTAATTTTTTAATTTTTTTTTTTAGCAATCTATTTCAAGATATTGGAGATGAGCACAATGAGAGGTTATGTGGATCAATTTTTTTGAATATGCAGAAAATATCTGATGATTCATAATTGGGGCGGGAGGAAATGTGCATAGCTGGTTATAGTTTTCAGCTTGTGTTCATTGATACAACATGTCAGGTCCACACATCTGACAGAATGAGATGATAGAATTGCAGAGTTGGCTGAATGGGCAGTTCTACTTTAAACTCTAGATGGGACAGATTTTGAAGTCTTCGCCATGTAAGTAAATAAATAAATAAATAAATAAATAGCCGTGTACATAGCAAACTAGCTTCTCTTCTTGATCTTTGACTGAAGTGCTGATTTCTGTTTGCAATGAATTTTTCAGGAATGCCAAAACATGTGAACCTGCCATCTTGTGCAGTAGAGCCCATGCTACCATCTTAGTATTCCACTAATGCTTTCTTTTGTATGAACTGACTAGGTGATAACCTGTATTCTTCTAATTTCAAAAGCCCAACTCTTTCAAACACATTACATTCCCCACCAATTGCTCTGGAGAGTATACTCTTGGTTTTTTTCTTAGAAATGGAATAGACACGTTTCATGCTCCGAAGGTACTTATATTTAACTAGCAGGAATGCTCAGCTTCACACTACTTATGGGTTATCTTGGTGGCAAGTCCCAGCATCAAGGCCCTTAGGTGTCACAGCTTATGAAATGAAGCAGAAGCTCTAAATCATCCTAAAAATGCTAATCAGCTAATTCTTACATGAATTGATCTGAACTGCTCCTCTGCAAATTGAGATTTAGTTGTTCACCAAACGTTGTACTTCTTTGTTTGATGTATTTCTTAGAAATGTGAATGTATCAAAAAGATGGATGTGTTTTTTAAAAAATATATTACAATTAATGGGAAAATACAGAAATGGAACAGAATTCTGGATAAAAAGATGTAAAATGGTGTGGACTTTTGCTTGTCCCTTTCCGGTATTTACTATGAATTTTAATGTATGGAATTTATCCATTTGTCACATCTGGAGCCCATATACCTATCCACAAAGGAGAAGTGCAGGTTCTCCTCTTTACCCCACACTCCATCTAATTTTAAGGGCTAATCATGACTGGGCACATCTATCAAGAAAATGATAGATGGTATGTTAACTGTTGTGAAAACGGGAAGGAGGATTGGAAAACTCCCTCTCTGGAAAACTTCACTAAAAAAAAAGATGCTTTCCCATCTTAGGTCCCATCTGAAGCATGTAGTGAGTTCTGACCAGCTACACTACAAAACTGAAGCCTAGCACATACAGACCTGAATAAAGAATATGAATTACATTTTTTCTACCACCAAGTTGAGCCAAAGCTAAATGCACATTTTGAAAATCCGGCTCATCTTGTTTTCTTTTCTATGCAATATCTAGACATAGCGAACTCCCAGTGTTACCATTTTTCATTAAAGTGGTCTTTCTAACCACTGTGGACAGCTTTCATATCCCTTGAAAACATAATAGTAAAATTTTCATAAGAATGAAGCAAACAGAGAAGATTTTATTAAGTAATATTCAGCTCCTGCAGACATCACTGTTGTGTGACACTGGATCACATAAAAGTATTTTTTGAAATCAAAATCCTTTCTCAGCTGAAGGATAGAGGGTCAAGGATTACAGGCACACAACACCAATGGAAAATGGGTTGCCCAGAAAGGACAGTAGATGGGGATATGGACCACAAAACCAGTAGAGTGTATGATCCCAGGAAAGTTTTTCTATGCACTTTTCCTCCCAAATGACTATATTACAGGTTGAATTAGGCTTCTAAGGCCAGAAAAAGCCTTCACTGGATTTCTTATTCCCTGTACACTTACATACCCTCCAGCTATCCTGATTTGGCAAGGACAATCCCAGTTAATACTCTGCTGTTTCACTTTTTGAGCTGCTTTTAAAATATCCCAGTTTCTCTGTCCTCCTCCCAATTTCCCCTTTTTGTCCTCAACTTACTTCTGTTGCAGCAAACTGAGTTCAGAGTTCAGAAGCACTTTATGTTTGATTAATTCAGCAGGTAGAAGAGGAGTAGAAGGGACAGAAACTTGCCCTTCTCAGTAGATTAAAAGCAAGGGGAAACTGTGGCAGCCTCTCCTAGCTTGTATGCTGATGCTTGTGATGACTTTTGCCATCTTGCACACATTCTCATGTTGTTTGGCTACATATGTCCTGACTTTCTTCTGCAAAATGTTGGACAATATGTACCTATCCACTTGTTAATCTTTTTCATGGAGATCTAACACAGAGGGAGAATAGGACTATCCTTTCTGGCTTTGCACTTGATGTTACACACCTAGACAAATGCACCCTCTGAGCTCTGCATTCAGCAAATATCAGTGAAGGGATGCAGTTGTACGTTCTTAGGTTCTTCCACTTGGAAGGGAACCGCAGTTACAGAATTCTCTGTTATAAGAAGAAACCCCTACTTCCATACCGATGGTACCTCCTTCAGACCTTTTATCTTAGAACTCAGAAGCCAGCAATGGTGATAATGCAAGAGGGGAAAGAGAATGCACGGTTCCCTTCCTCTTTCTCTCCCATATGCTAACTATTCATATGGAGTACTGAAGCATGAATGAGGGTTCTACTTTGAAATAAAACATTATTAATGGAATTGTGTAGGGGATGGATTAAGTCTCAAATTCTGCATTATTTTTCTCATCTGCAGTCTGACCTTTATTGGCTTCTGATTGTGGTTTGAGCATTAGTCTACGACCCTGGAGACTAGGATTGGATTCTCCACTCAGCCATGGAAACCCACTGGGGCACATCTCACACTCTCAGCCCTAGAAAACCCCATGATAGGTTCACCTTAGGATCTCCATATGTCAAAAATGACATGAAGGCACACAACAACAGCAACAATTCAAGATTTTTCATACCACTGTCCCCCGAAAGGGCTTGGTAACTTTAAAAATCTTCTTTGCATCCTTGTTTTACACTCATCTACACACTTGATCTTACCCAAAAGGCTGAATAGCAATGTTCACACTCATCTGGATAAGGATGATGGTGCATTTGAATACTCATTGTTTCTCAGCTGGTGGGTTGGAAGTCAGTACTGATTCACAACAGTGATCTAAGATGGGTTATAATTGCGGTGATAGCACCATACAGATATATGAGAAAGAAATGATGAATTGCTAAAAGTGGGCCCTAGATCTGAAAAGGCAGAAAAATTATACCTTATTAACCGTACTAGCTCCGGTTTCAAATCAATACAGAATGATGCATTTTAGTTTTTTTTTTTAATACAAAAGCATATATCGTTTATATAGACAACTCATAATAATGAATGTTGCACTTCACATAATGAAATATGTGTATTGCAATTGCAGTATAACCATTTTTGCCTCCAAGTTATATTTTCAATTTCTTGGAAGATGTTTTATTCCAATATAAAACAAAAAATCAGGATTGAATAGCCTGTCATTATGATATGTTATGTGTTGCTATGTTGAAACTAAAAGCCAGGTAGCACTATTGAATGCCTGGGTATGATCTGTTTCCTTATTCCATCCAGTGACTTGGCTCATTTGATTCCTCCTGGTCAAGATACTGATGATAACAATTTGTTTATTGCTAATATAGGCCCTTTCCACACGAGGGCAGGGAAACGGGAAAGCCACGCCAAAACGGGGCTTACCTTGTTCTGTCGCTGCGCGGAGCAGCGCATTTCACCGTTCTACACGCAGCGGCGTCCCGCGGCGTCCTCGGCTCCCGGCAGTGCTCAAAATGGCGGATTTTGACTGGCGGAGCCTCTCCACCAATCGGAGAAGCCCGCCAGCCGGAAATCCCGCCCCCTGCCTGATCTGCAGGGACGCCCTTTCGCGCGTCCGTAAATCCATACGGGCGCTGCGACGGGGCTGGACGGGGCTGGACGCCCTGTGCCTTTGAAAAACCACATAAAATGTGGTTTTTCAAAAGCACGCGGCGCCACCACTTGCGGGCGCCCGAACGCGGATTGCGGTGTGGAATTACTCGAGAGTAATCCACCCCAATTCGCATAACGGTATAGACGACCTCCGTGGAGGTCGATCTACACTGCTTTTTTAAGTCCGTGTGGAAAGGGCCTTAATACCAACAAGATGGTTGGCCCTGGAAAGACATGCATCTGCTTCATGCATTTGATCTAGGGTATTCTAACCCAGTCCTGCTCAAAGTGAACATTCATGGACCATTGCTGGCCCCTGAGAAGTACCACTTTAGTCCATGAATATTTGCGTCAAAATAAGTATGTTCATCCTTAAGGTCTCACAGAACTCTTTGTGGGTTTTGCTACAGAGATCTGTGATGCCTATCCCTCTGGTAAGTTATGCAGTATCACCCTGTGTGGCCTTATGTCATCTTATTTTTTAGTACACATCAAATGAAAATGTCTGTCTGTCTGAACTTATAAGGTATAATCACAGACATTTGGTGGGCCTACCTTTTGAGATCAGTTGTGTGATGCTTGAAGGACAAGGGTCTTCCTTGTGGTAGCAATTGCATTTGTTGAATGATCTCTTCCAAAATGCTCTTTTTGGTTCCCATCAAGAAGAAACATTTTTATTTTCTCAAATGTGTGATTTGTTCTCACGTAAAATATTTTTATTTTTTCAGGAACTAAGCTATTTCTCAAAAACCTTATTTCAGCGTCCATTTCTTTGTTCTATGTTGTTATAGGTGTTTAATGTATTTTGTTGAGCAGAGGGGTTAGTTTAGATTGTTCTTCTTCTTCCTCCCCCTCCTCTTCCTCTTCCTCCTCCTCCTCCTGTCAGCTACTTTGTGAACTTCGTGAAAGCCAAAAGACAGGTTATAAATCTCCCCTTTAACTAACTAAATAAACAAAAAATAGGGATAAATGAAGCAGTGCCAAATTCTCAGCATGCCTATTACGCAGGTCACGGTGTTGTCCGTGGTGCAACTTGCTTGTATGCAGGTCTGCAAAACGCTGTACAGACGTTAAGGGCGGGAGTCACTTAAGAGTACCAAAATCGCCCAAGCAAAGGATTTCAGCCTCTACCTGGGTAAATAAGTATAGATAGTTTTCTTTATGATATGTGACTGGATTATTTTCCAGTTGATTTCCAGCTCTGGCCCCAAGTGGGCAACAGATCAAAAAAAGATAAGGGTCAGTTACAAGGTTGAGCTCATTCTCTGTTGCTATAGTAACTGACCTCCAGCATCCCTCAGAGGACTACACCCAGTTCCCCAGGTGATGCTCTGGCTGTCGGTGCCATCAATCCCATGCTTTTCAAAAACCCAGACTCCTTAATTGTCAGGGTACAGTGCTGAGAAGTTCCTTTTGTCCCAGTGGTCCCACATAAAGACCACCCGAATTCATTTGTGATTCCCAAAGGCACTAGGGTGGGGAAAAAATGTTTTGGAGGGGATGTGATGAGGAGGGAGATCCCATCTGTCCACAATGATACGGGGGTTGGGGGTGTTCTCTAGAGGAACAGTGATGGAGGTCTGTGCATGCATGCATGCGTGTGTGTGTGCGTGCACAGCTTTATTTAAATGGGATCATATGGGTGTGAAATCTTGGAAGTTCAATAAGGGATGGGAAGTGAGTTAAGACCCAGACAAGAGAAGAGGGGTTTCAAATATGACATATGCAACTAATGACATCCTACATCCCGGCAATTAGATTGGCTGAGCCGAGGCCTGCTTTCTTGCCGACGCTCTAAACAATCCTTCGCCTAGAATTTGGTGCTGTTATCCTCTCTGCAGTGTTTAATGACAAATCAATACTGTAATTGTGTTGTCTGTCTGGAGTGTGAAATGAGTGCTTTCCTCATTCTGGCTTCTGTAGAGAGGCAGAGATTCCTTTATGAAAAGAGTTGATTTCATTCACTCATTTCTCCCATTACACTTGTAGAAGGCAAAACTCGTGCATGGCGGAATCTTTGTACGTTGAGGTTGGAGGGTGAGGCATGGCGGCAGTGTTTGTTTGCTTAAAATGAAGGGATTTAAAATACATTTAATATGGTCCTTTAGCAGATTCATAATCTTGGAAAGGACTTGGCCACATGGCCACATTCTCCCCTGCCATGACAGATGTACTTCCACATGTTTGTTCTGGTACCAATTACAGTTCTGTTCCTTTTTGCAGAGAATATAAAGGACATGATAATGGAATGAAAAACATTTGTTTTGAAGGCGGGGGTGGAAGAAGCATATCTAACGTTGGGTTGCACCACGTTTCAGTACCCTTGCATTCATTGGGGGTGTAGTTAGTGAAGGGATTTATGTGCCTCACTTTTACAACTAGAATGTGTCTGCTTTCATTACGCTAATTTGTTGCAATGAAGCAGAAATTCTGTGTGGAAGCAGTGATGGTTTTACAAACTGGTGTCAAAAAATGAATGTCAGATTGTCTTAACTGTCTTTGCTATAAGGGTTGCATAGGGTTATATCCCCCTTTCCTTTGCTAAATCAAGTTGGAGAGGAAATAATTCTCCTTTGTTTTAAAAGTAGCAGTAAAGCTGATTGCTTTTTCCTGAAACTGCACACATCTCTTCTTTATTTTCAGCTTGTTAGCATGTCACCCTGTGTCAATTTACTTACAGTGTTGTTCGTTTTAGGCTACCTTTAATATAGTTTGCAATTAGAATTGCAGCAGGCTTACGGACATGGACTTCGAACATTACTAATCGTATGGAGACCTTGCAAGACTTAAAGCCATTGCCAGCTCTCTCGTAGGCTTAGAGTCTTGGTGTAATGTGTATCAAATGCACATTTTCTGCCACTGGAATGACTTGAACACCAAGGCGTGGTGCCACAGTATCAGTCAAAGCAAGGTATGCTAGTATACTAGGGAGTACTGTGAAGCACAGTCCTATCAACACCATGCAAAATGCATTTGAACTCAAGAACAATAGGAGCTAAATTTCACCACTGCAGTTCAACCGGGTCAGCACAACTCACTAATCCTTACTAACAGGCAGTAAATTATGTACCTCCAAATTCACCCCTATGCCTGCCTTTAGCATCAGTGGGCACCACCCAGGTTTCACCTTCAGGATTCAGATAATAAGCTTTCCTTCCTACCGGCTTTCCCTCAAGACCTGTATGGAAATAAGTATATGTGTCTGCCAGGGATCAAATGCTTTTGGAGACAAAAGTAGGTACTGGGAACATTACAGAATACTATCATCTCCCCACGATACTTTTACACAAAGCGCTCTGTTCCTCTTTTGGCCTGACATAGTTTCTGCCTGATAAAATCCCGCAGGCCTACTTGTTTTAAACAAGGACCACGTTCTCTCTCTCTCTCGGTCTCTCTCTCTCAATCTCTCCCTCTTTTGTGTGAAGAAATGAAGTGTAAAATTAATGCTTATTATTCTGAACTTGGGAGACAGAGACGGAGACCTTAAGAATCTGTGATTTGATGCAGTGTTTGTTCAGCATTGAATCAATAGATCCCAAGCAGATTGAGAGCTTAAGGAGAATAATATGGAAAGGATGGCACAGTCAGTGGTAGAAATCTGCTTTTTATGTTAAAAATGAGAGGGGTTGCATATAATTTGCCTATTAGGTTGGTCATTCTTACAGATGCCTGCCATGCTGCCTCTTCCTTCCCTTCCTTCCAACATCCTTCCCTCCAGTATGTGAAATGAATAGAATGGAAATAACTGGGTACCCCTGCACCTCATGTTCAATTGCTCCATTGCATCATTAAATGTTACTTCAACACGTCTATGTAAAATTGTCATCTTATACAAGAAAGGCTTTCTGCAATCATTTGCATGCTCCTGTCCTTGGAGTTTGTATTTATTAGTACATTCATATTCTGTCTTTCTTGCAAGAAGGACATATAGTTCTCCTTTGTATCCATTTGATGCTCACAACAGTGTCCTGAGATAGATTATGATGAGAGATGGTAAGTGGCAGAAGTGGGATTTGAACTTCGTGTGTGTGTGTGTACTTCCAAGTTGTCTGTTCGCTTAAGGGGATCCCATGATTTCATAAGGTTTTTAAAAGTAAGGAAGACTCAAGAGTTTGCCATTGCCTTCTGCTGAAATATTGCCTATAGCACCTGGTATTTGTTGGCAGTCTCTCATCCAAGTCCTAACCAGGGCTGACTCTGCTTAGCTTCCAAGATCAGATGGGTCCTGGTGCTTTTGGGGTACCTGGTTGTAGTGTTTTACTAATCATAACTTGACATTGACTGTCATCCTGAAGCCATACATATCACTGAGATGATGTCAAGAATTTCCACCTGTATTTTGATGTTATTTTCATATTTTTAGATGTATTGAAATGCAAAATATTTCTTAGGCTAAACTACAGTATTCCCCCACCACCACCTTTTACCCTTCTACTTTTTTATTTCTTGCTGGATGGTTTCATTGACATAGAAAATATATAATGGACTCCTGTGGGAGTGCAAGAAACAACCCACCAGTAAGAAGAAGGCCTTATAATTCAGAAGTAGATTTGCAAATCAAAAGGTCTTGCCTCCAGTGGGATGAATTTCCACATCTGTGGGAACCTATTATATTTTTATTACTTTTTGTTTGAGTTTTGTTTGCCATGGCTTTAACTGTTTGGAGTACTTCCAGACTCAGCCAAAAATGGTATACAATTAGCATTAAACAAACATGTAGAAACTGGGAATATAATTGCTGAATACTTATTTGATTTTTTGGCTTATGGTGAGAGCTGGTTCAGCCTCATGGATAAGATTCTGAGCTGTGAAGTGTGAAGCAACTGGTGTGAGACTACTAGGAAAAAAGTGGTGCAATCTCTCCCCCACCCCAGATAATACTTTATAGAGCTGTGGTAAGGACTTCAGAGGGAAGTATATAAAGTTCTTTAACATTCAGAAAGCACTACAGCGATGCTGATAATGATAATGATGATTATAGGATGGGGGAAGCTTGACTTAGCAGCAGTGTATGTGAAAAGGACCTTGGGATTATTGTTGATCATAAGTTGAACATGACCCAGCAGTGTGATGCTGCAGCAAAGAAGGCAAATAATATTTTAGCCTTTATTAATTGAACTGTAGTTTCCAAAACAAAGAGAGTAATAGTCTCCCTATATTCTATTCTGGTGAGCCCTTAGCTAGAGTATTGCATTCAGTTCTGGGCGCTTCATTTTATGAGGGATATAGACAAATTGGAGGGGTTCAGAGAAGGACAACAAGGATGATAAGGGTACAGAGAACAAAATCTGTGACAAGATGTTGAAGGGGCTGGGCACCTTCAGCCTGGTGAAGGGAATACTGAGGGCTGGCAGGATTGCATTCTTTAGATCTCTAAAGGGTTGCCACGTTGAGGAGGGAGCAGATTTGTTCTCTGCTGCCCCAGACAGTTGGGCCAGGGATAATGGTTTTAAGATAGGGGAGGGTAGATTTCAAATGAACATGATAAGAGTAGTTCAGCAATAGAACTAATTACCTCAAGAGGTGGTGGGGTCTTTTTTTCTGGACGACTTCATAAAGAGGCTGTGCAACTACCCGCTGTAGATGCTCTAGCCAGAGTTCCTACACTGAGCAGTAGGATGGACTCAATGACCAATGGTGCCCATTCCAACTCTGTAATTCTAATATTCTCCAATAGTGGTGATTCAGTTCTCTTTGAAATCAGGAGCTAATTCTCTGTTACATTTAATTTATACACATTGTATTCCTGTTTGTTGCACCCCTCTTTGTTGGACATTTTTCAGCCATAAATAAAGCATGCTCCCAGGGCATGATTTGAAGTGTATGATTACAGCCAGTTTGCTGAAGCTTCGCAAGCCTGCCTCTGGTCCCAGTGTTTGGAGAGGATACACTTGGGAATCCTTCCTTCGTGTGCCACCTTGAGTTTCACAACAGAAAATTTAAAAAGACAGGATACCAGTCTAATAATCATTATTCTCTGTGGTCTCGGTGGTTCTCACAGATAGGTCTTGTGCATTATTAAGAAGCATTATGCTCAAGGTCCTGTCCCATATCTGGTCTTCTGTACTTGCAAACAGGCATGAGAGAGTGGCATCTGCAGACATGTGACTTGCTTGGAGATCTAGAAGCCATTTGGGGTGGTAGAAGTTGAAGTTCCACCATAAAATCCAACCACAGAGCAGCTCTAGAGGAACAGAACCATAATGTAAAAAGCTCTCCACAATCCACAGTAGCATGTGTTTGGTGGACAAAGCCAGATAGCTTGAGAATCGTGGGAGGAGTTACCTTACTTTGACATAATGTTTTACTTTCAAAGAAGGACACTTGGAATTGTCTCCATGTTTGTAAACAAGGAAAGACTTGTGGGCATTGAACTGCATTTGTGTCCTGCTTCTACTCACTTCTGGCCAGCTTTCTTTTAAATTCTGATGTTTTCACTTTAATTTTTCCATAGCTATGTGTTCTTTGGCCCTATTGGGTGCAGGATCAGTATTTCTGGTTTGATTATTCTGTATAGATCATAATGTTTGTTTGTCATACCCTCTGGAAAAATACCTTGAAGGGTGTTTGAATTCATGCTCAAAGGCTGGACAGTTGGTTGAGGTATAAAGACCTTTCTTGCAAGTGGCTGCTTCTGTTGATACCACTTGCACCGTTGAAGAAGCAAGCTGCTTTTAAATTCACATATACAAAATTCAAACTAAAGAAGCAAGTTGTCTCCTCAGTGTGCGTCAAAAAACAAAGCAGAACTACCCTCTAATTCTTCCACATTTCTTCTCTTTGTATTTTTTTTTTAAGCAAAGATGGGAGAATGGATCCTGGTGACCTCCAGAAGCAAGTCCCCCCCCCAATACTGAGATCCTGATAGAAATGTCCACCCACCCCCTCTCCAGCAACTACTCTCCTTGGAAGGATAGCCAATGCTAGCACCAATGCACACATATTTGCTATTTTTCCCCCTCTTGTATTGCCTAGTTTGTCTCGAGTCTGCACAGTATTTATCACCTTTTCCATAGTTGATGTAAAGTAAAACAACCACCACTACAAGTCCATATTGAAATAACTCCAAAATACAGGAGGGAAAGAAATTGTCATTAGTTGTCTCTCTTAGAACTGAAAAACAAGCTGTTGCCTGGCTCAGACCCTCTGGGCTTTATTTATTTTTTTAAAAAAAATAATCCATTCTCATCATCTCTGTCTTGGGTTTACTGCAATGCAATATGAGTAGAAAGTGTCAATTTTATATCCTCTTTGGTGGCCTCACCTGAACTCTTGTGCTTTACCTTTGCTGCTTGATGTGGTTTGAGTATTCTTAATAATATATATTTATGTATTATATGCCCAGAGCAGTGATGTTCTGTGTGTTTTCGGTGTGTGCGCACGAAGGGTATTGTGTCGTAGGCCTGGGGAAACAGGAGTGTATGTTACTAGTGGTTTGATCACAATGTCACTTTCATCACATCTGGAAAATAGAAATGCCCCTCAAATTTGACTTGCGGCTGCACACCTGAATGCACTGTACAAGCGTATGACGGCGTGCTTTTGTAAGGGTGGGCCCTGCAGAAATGGCATTGTTGCTGAGTCCCGGAAGCTGCACAATCCGGCACTCTTGGTTTCTCGCCGACTGCTGCATTTCAGACGCTAATCTGCTGTGTCACTAACAAGTTGTATCATTTGAACCTTGCAGAGGAAGGCATCAATCATGAGTGCAAACTGTGTAACCAGATGTTTGACTCTCCGGCAAAGCTCCTCTGTCACCTGATTGAGCACAGCTTCGAGGGGATGGGAGGCACATTCAAATGCCCTGTTTGTTTTACAGGTAAGACAGTCGGCCCTAGACAAGCCTCAGTGTGCATGGCTTGATCCAGAAATGACACACAGGGGAGTTTTAAAATACAGTATTCCTTTCCTTGGAAGGAAAGGGCGGAGGGAATTTCTACTAGGGAAGCTTCAGAATATCATCTCTCAAACTGGAGCTAAATAGAAGGAGGGCTTTCCCTTCCCTCCTCCATTTCTCATACCATGCAGCATTTTCCACAGGCAATTAAACCTTCTGTTAGGAGCATTTATTGAATTACTTGTATATAATAATTTACAGCATGGCCTGTTCTTGGATCTGAATGTGGGAGGTGGGTTTGGATTCTTTATCAGCCTTGGCCTTGCTGGTGCTTTGGAGAAGTTACTTATGCCCAGCCTCACTTCTCCCTCTCGAAAATGAGTCTAGGGGAGCCATAGAAATGACTCCTTACAGGTATCGAGTGTGCTCGGAGGGAATGGTGGAGCAATGCAGACTGGCCTTTCTCAATGCTGCAACCTCCTGCCTCCACTGATGAGGAGTCTCTGTTACTATCACATATTTCTAAAAATGTCACTGTGTGGTTAATATGAATTGGTATTAGCTGTTAACTGGAATCTAAAATGCTGTTCAGAACTAACTTTGGTTGCTGTAGACAGTGTTTTGCATCTTTATTTACACCAAGGGTGGGCAAAATGTGGCCTATGGATTGCATGTGGCCCTCAGGACCCCTAGGTGTTGGCCCCCAGAAGTCTCAAAAATCACCAGATACCCCCTTTAAAAAAAAAATCAGGTCAATTTTTGGCAATTCCCCCCCCAACATTCCCCCCACCACATGCATATTGCCTAGAAATGCAGTGGTTTGTTTCCCCCAACCATCTGAGCCCTCCAAACTCCTCAAAAGCCCTGCAAAAAGCTGGAAATCAGCCAAAATTGTAGTCAAAATGTTCTGATGCCACTCACTGGGCAGTACGGGGGGAATGGGCTCTGCCCCCTGCATAATTGCCCACCTCATGGTTTAGGTTGACAAGGGAAGATGGAGAGGATTTGTGAGGGGAAATGGAGCAGGATACACATGATTGTGTTAACTTGTTTTCCATCTTTTAACTGTGGTGGCAGTGAGTGGGGGAAAGGAGAGAGAGCATAGAGATCATTATATTTATACCAAGCCTGAACTGATATCCTAGGAAGACGGATGGATAGATGAAATTAAGGGACCTTTTATCACTAATGGGAGGCTGCTTAGCCCACAAGATGTCTTTCAAATGTGACACTACTCAAGCATGACACTTGCTTTGCATTGAGTCCCTCGAATAGTTGCCTGCATTAGAGAAGAGAGGGAAGTTGAAGCATCTTTGATACTCATGTACAAAAATATGACCATTTCCGCACTAGACTGTTATAGCGCTATTATTCCACTTTCAACATCCGATGGAATCCTGGGGCTTGCAGTTTAGGGAGGGGCCTTGAGGAAATTGCCTACATGCATAAAGAAACACAATAAATAAATAATAAAGCACACATTAAGGAACGCATTTTAGTCTCAATACCTATCCTGATGACATTCAGGTTGCAGTCCTGGTTACATGTACAGGGTGATAGCATGTAGTTACACTCTTTCCTTCCCACCAGAGGTCATCTGTCAGGGCAGCTAAGGCCAATCCAGTTTCAAAGCCAGGCATCAGGTGTCCTCCAACAGCATCTGCCTTGACTCCTTTGAGCACCTTCCCCAAAAGGAGGTATTAATCATCAGGCGATAATCACTATAATTAATAAATGAATGAATGAAAATGGGAGTGGTGGGGTGAAAGCATATGAAACAGCAACTTGCTCTGAATCTCCAAGCGTAAGAAAGCATGATATACATAGACGAACAGTGTGAATTTGCCTACGCCGGTCATGCTCTTGGCCTCTGATAACATTGTTATTTTTCTTTTCCCAGTTTTTGTACAGGCAAATAAATTACAGCAGCATATCTTTGCTGTCCACGGGCAAGAGGATAAAATTTATGATTGTTCCCAGTGCCCACAGAAGTTCTTCTTTCAGACCGAACTTCAGGTACAACTTTTTTTTTCATTTTAAAGAATTAAATGAAAATCCGTATTGTTTGTTTCTGTCGTCGTTATCTGTGAGAAATATCTGCATTTTGAGTGAGCAGTCAGAGCTCCTTTCTCTCCTCCTCCTCTTCCCTTTCTTGCAACATCAGAAAATTCTCCTATCCTTCTCTTTCCATCTCTCTGGGTGCAGTCTCAAAAAACAGGTCCTCTGAGCACGGGCGGCATAAATAAATAAGACCCGACAACTCTAATCATTCGCTCTAAGGATTTCTTTTGACAGTATGTGTTGCGACGCACTGCCACGTCCACGCCGAGCACAATGTAAATAATTTCTTCCTATTGGTTAATAATTTAAGGAAAGATTAGCATACAAAAACTCAACTAACATTTTGACATTCTCCATCTCTTCTCTCTCTCTCCCCCTCATACTTTATACTCATGCAAATTATCATGGAGGATAGGGGCGGAATGAAGACAACAGCAATTCCTAATTAAACCCAAGTTCAAGAAAATACATTTTTTCCCCTCCTTACTTGGGTGCGATTGACAATTAAGAGATCAGGGTTGGGGGAGTACATCTTGGTAAGATGAAGTAGAGGAAAGGTAGCATCAGTTTCACAAACATACCATTGGCTGTCAAGCAGCTACATGACAGAATCCCTGACCTGGAAGAATTTTCAGAGGGCATCTAGCCCTCCCCCTGCCATGCTGAAGAATTTGCAGCTAAATCACTCCTGAGAGATGGCTATCCAAGCTCTTTTTTAAGACCTCCAATGAAAGTTTTTAAAAAGATCCACTTCCTCCAAGGCAGCCCATTCCACTGTTGAACAACACTTGCACTCAGCAAGTTCTTCCTAATATTTAAGTGGAATCTCTTTCTGTACAATTTGAATCCACTGGTTGGTGTCCAGGTTCACTAGAGTAGGGCCATTTCCACACTAGACTGTTTTAATGCTATTATTCCACTTTCAACATCCTATGGAATCCTGGGGTTTGCAGTTTGAGGCCCCTCCCTAAACTGCAAACCACGGTATTCCATAGAATGTTGAAAGTGGAATAATAGCACTATAAGCAGTGTAGTGTGGAAATGGCCTAGGAGAAAGTTTGCTTCGTCTCCTACAAGACATTATTTCAGGTGGGGCTGTCATATCACTTCGCAGTCCTCTCTTCTCCAAGCTAAACATACCCAGCTCCCTAAGATATTCTTCATAGGCTAGGAACAGGGATGGAGGAACTTGTGTCAGGCAGCATGAAGGTAAGGCTCATAAATTGTCCCAGAAACAAAAGTTATAAACCAAGGCAGGATTAAGGAGTCTGAGTTTGTGCGCAACCAGAAGATTTAAGAAAAAAAGCATGTACCTTCTTCCTGCTTCGATTTCCATCAGCTTCTGGGAACTTGGGACTTACAAAGGAGGGGACATCCCTGTCTGTTCTGTCTGGGCCTCATTCAGTGCCACTTGGACAGGACTAAATCATTAACAGGGGCACTCAAATGCTCGGTTTTCATTTTGAAGAAAATCAACCTATCTGTACTGCCCCAGACCAGTATATAAATTGAAATAAAGTAATTCTTCTGATTTAACTTCTGCATTCTGCAGTGCAGTCCTTGGCTTCCCCAAAATACGAAATTTGCAAACACAGGTGGCATCAAGCAATTAAAAAAATAAATAAAATGTATCCGTTGTGGCAAAATATGTTGATAAATGCATATTAATACATTTTTGTATAACTATGTACAGATAAAATTATGTGTACAGATACAGCTTTTGTCTTTTATTGGTTAAACAGTTGTGGATTAACATTGGAATGAGGCTGCACAGATTTATGCATGTGTGAATGTGAAGTTGATATGGGCCATCAATACACTGCTAACACCAAGCCTTAATCATAAATCTAAGGCTTAGTTCTGTCCCACAGTAGATGGGGTGGTGAACATGGTGTTGTTCCACTTCAAGTTACAAGAGAAGTTTACATGGTGGAATGCTCATCATTGGCCATTTCCGCACTAGCCTGTTATAGCGCGATGATTCCACTTTCAACATCCTCTGGAATCCTGGGGTTTGCAGTTTCGGGAGGGGCGGCCTGGCCCCTCCCGAAACTGCAAACCCCAGGATTCCAGAGGATGTTGAAAGTGGAATCATCGCGCTATAACAGGCTAGTGCGGAAATGGCCATTGTCATCATGATTTTCATTGTCTTCTCTGTGCAAAGAAAACTAGGCGTCAGCAGGAAGGGGATTTGATTTTGTCTTTTCCTTAACTGGTCTGTTTTCTTTATGGAAGATTGTTTTTTAATGTATAAGGAGCACACAGGTTAAGCTCCCCTATACCCGTGCCATCTAAAGTGGTATAAGCTAGGTACAGTTTTACTACTTTATCTGTTATTTTGTAATACCGTGTTAGCATTAAATGGCCATTGTGTTTAAATCAGCTGGGTGGTTTTGCTGCTTGCTCCACTGGCCCCAGCGCTGTTGACTTCCCAAGGCAAGTTGGAGACGCCTTCTGCTATCCACGCAGGGAATTGTGTATGATGGACATTATGTAGAAAGAGGTGCCGTTGCCTCCCGCCAGCAACCAACCTGGGACTAGCCCAAATGTTCTGGCTCAGACCCTTTAACCTCTGGCAGATCTGCCATCTACATAGACAGGTAAAAACCTGCATTGCAATTTCTCGATGGGGGTGGCAGTGACAGCTGCAGTCCGCACTCCCCTGATGCTGTCAGATACCTTAGGCCAGCCTCAGGCACAAGGACTCTGGAAACTCCCTCTTGGATGCCTGCACCCTCCTGTTCCAGCAATCTGTGGCTGAACAGATGCGTTTTTGGCTCTTAATATAAGGAGATTTCAGGACACTTGAACATGCTTGGTAACAGCAGTTGTAGATAAAATACCCTCCAAAACTGGAGTTTCGACCTTCAACATGAAATACAGGGTTACTCCTTTTCCTTTATTTTATAAAAATTGCACTAGCTATTCTAAACTTGAAATTCTTCACCCTTAAAAAAGGAAAAACTTTTAGGAGGCACACACAACCAAAACAACTTCATTCTTGGCCTTTCTCATTGTATATATTTTATGTGATGAACGCTTCTCCCAAAATGTTCCTGCAGCCCCCTGGTAAATATAATAATTTTATGGAATGGTGCGCTCTGTCTCATTTAAATCTATTAGCTTTATAAGCTGTGATGTACTTAAACTTTGGAGGGGTGTGTGTCCCTGTGTATTTTTTTTTTTTAAATTTGTCTTCCCCGATTCCCAAGCCGATGCCTCTTGTGTCGTGCTGTCATGCTGCAGAAGGGATGGTTGATCTTTTCACTTTGTTGATTTTATATTCTTTCTCCCCGGGGGGATCCTCTTCCTTCCCCTTGTTCTGGCAATCTCATTTGCATAAGTGTACAAAAGTTATAACTATACCTTGTTAATATTTTAATAAAGTCAGCAGATTTTGTTTTGTTTCTGTGCTTCTGCACTGCCTGGTTTTCAAGAAAGCCAACAATGTGGCTGGGGGAAAAAAGGTTGATTTTTTCCAAGAAATGGGGAAGGGATTTTTTTTTTTTTCCTCACTGCTTCTTCTTTATGTCTCACTAGTGGTCAAAATGACAGCATTTGTAAGAGCACAGACATTTCTTTGGGTTGCTGCGACCCAAATACATATTTCCAAGTGCTGTGGAATTTAAGAAAATCTAACAACTGCAAATTGTTAATGAGAGCAAATGCTTATCTTAAATCTTAGACTGCAATCTTGTACACATTTTTCCTGGAATAAGGTTCACTGAAGACAGTAGGACTTACTTCTGAGTAGGCTTATATAGGATTGCATTGATGATACCTTTCTTATCACTGTAGTCTGTTGGCTTCAGTCAGT
Organism: Ctenosaura bakeri; assembly: GCA_948474755.1. NCBI lineage: Eukaryota > Metazoa > Chordata > Lepidosauria > Squamata > Iguanidae > Ctenosaura > Ctenosaura bakeri. The sequence continues at coordinate 80,401 of CAOLHI010004310.1, read as the reverse complement.
GTGATTTGGATGGTTTTAGAAAAGGATTTTGAGGAGTGTATGGAGGTAACCCAGCTATCAGCACCTAAGCATAGCAGAACAAACATTGAGGCATGAAAGCTATGGAAGATGATGCTGTCATCCATTTAGTCATAGATTCATTGAATCATAGAGTTGGAAGGGGCCCGACAGACCATCAGGTGCAACTTCCTGCTCAATGCTGGATTTGCAGCTGAATCATCCCCAGTAGGTAGCTGTATAGCCTCTTTTTGAAAATGTCCAGAGAAGGACCACCTCTCTGTGCCAAATCACTCTGACTGGCAAGTGGAAATCCACTCTCCTGTGACCTCAGAACATTAGATCTGGTCCTTTCCTCTAGGGAAGCAGAGAACAATCCTGCCCAATCCTCTTTAAAGAATGCAAGCATGTCTCCCCTCAGTCTTCTCTACACCAAGCTGAGCATGCCCAGCTCCTTCAAGTGTTCCTCATATGTTTCATTCCCTGGAAGAATATCATCCTCATTGTCTTTCTCTCAAGCTGCCCCAACTTGTCTGGAATGCAGTACTCCAAGTGGGGCCTGGCCAGCACAAAGTATAGTGGAATTATTACTTCCTTTGTCTTGGAAACGACAATTCTGTTAATGCAGGCTAAAGTATTATTATTATTATTATTATTATTATTATTATTATTATTAAATTTTGCCACAGCATCACACTGCTGGTTCTTGTTCAACTTAAGAGCAACCATTATTCCAAGGTCTTTCCTGTGTGTCCTGCTCAACTACTGCTGAGCCATGTATTCCCCGTCCTATAGTTGTACATTTGGTTTATGTGGCCTAAATGTAGAATTTTGCATTTGTCTCTATTGAATTTCATTTTATTAATTTCTGCCCAATTTTCTAATTTATCTAGCCCTTTTGAATTCTGTTCTATTTTTCAATGTGTTAGCCACCCTTCCTAGCCTTGTATCAAACTTGATAAGCATTCCTTTATCAAGTCATTGATGAAAATGTTGAACAACAATGACTCTAGGACAGAACAGTGAGGCACCCCACTCAAGACCTCCTTCCAGTTTGAACCACAGGAATGGATGATGACTCCTTGAGCGTGGTTTTCCCACTAGTTATGGATTCATTTGACAGTGTTCCCATCTCTTCCACATTTAAACAATTTGTTAATCAAAATATTATGGGGGCCTTATCAAATGCCTTGCTGGAATCCAGATAAATGACATCCACAGCATTCGTAGCTTTCCTGCCATCTACTAAACTAGTGACCTGACTTTTAAAAAAAAATTAGCTCGGCAGGATTTGTTCTTGACAAATCCATGCTGGCTCCTACTAATCATTGCATTGTCATCGAGTTTTGTTTTTTTATTATTATATTCACTTTAAAACATTTATGCGATCCAGATACTGATAAAATCCAAGCAAAGTAGATGCAACAGTCTCCATTTTCCTTTTACCAGAGTGTCTCTGTGCCCTGATGTGTAGGGCCAAAGTGAATTCTGAGGAAAATAAGATGGCAACTGCAGTCACCCCATTCTGTGCTTTTCTTTACAGCACCAGGTTACCTACTGCTGCCCATGTTCATTGTGGTGGCATCTAAGCCAGTCCCCAGTGGTGTTTATTTTGAGGGATCTGGGGCTCAGGAGATAAATGCAACCTGCCACACATCATCGTCAGACGTGATGCCAAAGCTTTAGGAAGTTTGTTGGTTGTCTACCATGAAAGCTCAGTGAGTTGTCATAGTCAGAGGTAATATCCATCTGGTTTCAAGGTGCTGAGGTCAGCTACTAAAGGTGATGAAGATGACCACCTCCATCCTGCTCTGACTGAGAGTTTTCCAGTACACCTGGTAACCTGGAGACAGAAGGATGAACCGGATGGAGCCTTTGTCTACTCCAGTGAGGGCAGTTCCTGTTTTTTTAAATCACAGCCAAGTGCTAATTTGAATTGCATTCATTTTTTAAAAATATACATGAGAAAAATGTGTAGAGATAGCAGCTTGCACCAGGTAGCAGAATTCTGTGCCCATGATATATTGAGAGCAGTGTTGACAAGGACGCAGTGAGCTAACACTGCAAGGTTTAGAACACTGTCACATCCAGATGAACATGGATGCAAAGGATATGCGTTTTAAAAATATGTATAGCTCGGTACACTATTGTGTCCTTGTTTGAAATTTTTTTGGAAATCACCGCAGCTTGAGGGAGCTTTCTGATCCAAATAATCTTAGCCAAAATATCATACTACTCTTCAACATTTGTGAGCTGAAGGTGGGCTTCCTTATCTGGAAACTAAAATGCATCTTCTGAAAAACTGGCATATGTGTAAGTGTAAAAAAAAAAGCCAATCCATTTCATCATAAAAGGAATATTAGATTTTCTTCAGCTATAAGATAAGATCTAGATCTTCTCAGGATTTTAAACACCTGAAATGTGATGACAAATCTTCTGCTAGGAAGGCACTTACTACATTTCATGGAAGCATATTTACCCATAATTGATAATACTTTGCTACCACTAATTCTTCTATGGCTCTTTTTGGAATGTATTTAATGACCCTGGGAACATGTCTGCTTAGCTCTTGACTTAAATTTAAATTGAATTTATCCTTATTCATACAACGGAGAGACAAAAGCAAGTCCTTTGAATAAAGGAAGGATTTCGACTTATCTCTCTCACAAATTGTTCCATAGCCGCTTTCCTTCGTCTCCCTACAGCCACCCAGCTTGCTCATTGTATAGATTTCATTTCAAAATCCTTCTCCAGAAGCACATGGAGTGCAATCTTACCCATGTTTTTTTTAAGAAGTCCCATTAAGGTCCATAGGATTTACACCCCAGGTAAGTGAACATAGAACATAGGTATTTACAGTACCATCAAGGCAGTTGAATGATCACCATTTCCAGTGCAAGCCCAGCAGTGTATCTGACATGGCAGTGACACATTTCTTATTCTGCCCATATAGCTTGCCTTCTGCCAGACTCAATATAGCATTGTACCAGTAACTGGTGGGACATTATTTTTAATTATAATTATAATTATATAATATAATAAAAGTAACACCACTGGTAACTCCATCCTACAAAAGGTTGTCACATATTATTCCAAGCTCTGGATTGGCAATGTAGGCATCAACCCTATTGTCAGTCCCAACTAGTGTAAAGACACTGAATTGATGGGCTTTATCTATATGTTGACTCACCATTCAGCAGTTGATTCAGTCGGTCAACTCTAGTTGTGACTAAGCTGGATTTCAGACTTTAATTTTACTGTATTGGGAGGCTATTTGCATGTGAAGAGAAGGAAAATCAGGTTTGCTAAACAAAGAGAACCTTGCTCCTTTTGTGAAAGCATGGGCAAATTATTGGAAAGAAATGGGCTGGGAAGAATGTTACTCAATAATATATATAATAATAATAATTGAGAATTTTGCACACCATTTGTTCAAAACTTCTGCTAACCAATCATGTAGTCTCAATAAGCTAAGCAAAGATGTTTGTGCTGGATTATTACACTTTCTTAAGAAGAAAAGAGTATTATTTGCTGCACTGTAGTGACTGACTGTACTTCTTAATCTATTTTTTTAAAAAAATATCTTATAGGGTAAATGATAAATCTGACATCCTCTTTATAAATATGCATTATGGCAGAGTGCTTCCTATTAAGACTGACCAGAGGAGTCGTGAAAGGGCCCAGTATTACATCACCTCTGCCAATGGTGAGGTTGCATTTATACCAAAATAAATCTACAGTACAGTCCTCTCTCCACATTTGCGGGTCTGAACTCTGCGAATTTGATTATTCATGAAGTGTGTGCATGCCTTACCTCTCCATTCTTCTCCTCCCATTCCTTTATGTTTTGCCAGGTGGAGAGAAGGAAGGTAAGTGCCTAGACAAAAGGCAAAGAAATGGCAGGAAGCAGGTGCACATCTTTCTTCTCCCTTTTGGAACTGCCCCCCCATTCCCTTGCCTTTGGTCCCATCACCGAGAACTTGTGCTAGGGCAAAAGGCAAGGGAATGAGGTGAGGAAGGCTTGCTTGAGCTTTCCTTCTCCTCTCCAGAGCCCCGCCATCTCATTACAGGCAAGGGAATGAGAAGGCTTAATGAGGGAGTGTTTTGCCGTTTTTCCACTTTCATGAGGGTTCTGCACCCCAAACGCTTGCGAACATGGAAGGCACCACTCTGCATAGCATTTGATCTGCCGATCTTTGTTTTTCCTTGTTTCTGATTTCCTTGTTTTTATGTCCTTTCTTATGCCTGGTTAGTATGAGACTTGATTGCTTCTTTCAGATTTTATATTTTAAATTATAGTGCTGCAATTTGTTAAGCCACTTTCCATATTTTCCCTAGAAAAGCCTGATGAAATGTTACTGAAATAAATAAATGGAAGGAACACCTCGAGGGTGGGCACTCCGCATTGCATCCCCAAGGAGTCTCTTTAGTGGGGGCCCGACTGCTGACTGCCAAAAGCTGAGGCCAGATTTAGGTTGTATCCCTTTCCAACTCAGTCCCCAGTGGCAGTCCATTTACTTTGCTGCAGTGCCAAGAATACTCTGGGGAAGTCCTTGAGAGAGGAGCCAGCTGCTGTCTTTGTGGTTCTGTTCGTGGCTCTGTTTCTTTGTCCCACTGGAGAATGACAAAAAGACAAGGATCTTAAAATCGTGCACTGTATCTTTAGCTTGTTGGGATTATTGTTATATCAAAAAAAATAAAAAAATAAAAAAATCTCTTACAGCTCTTGTGAGCAAGTCTTGCTTATTGTTTCATAATTGATCCTAAATCGGTGACCCTCTTCCCCCATGCTGTAGTTTCTGTTCTATGGGCTTTGAGGTTTTCAACGTTCTCCCTCCTTTGCAAGGATTCACTTGCTGCTTCCATAACTGTTTGGTGAAACGGCAACTGTGCGATGGATGAGCAAACATCTCCATCCACAGCCCACATCTCAGACGTACCTTACAGCCCTAGGGCACAAAACAGCATTTGTTTTAAGCCATATTTTTAGAGTGTCCAAAGCTTTGAAAGCCTGGAAGAAAAGTTGGGTTACAAGTTGGGGTGTGGGGAGAAGGGAATGATAGCTCTTTGAAATCATTGTATGTATTATAGACAAAGCTTGTGGTATTTAATCAGAATGGTGAAACCTAACGTTCTTAATTGCTTTAAGAACTGCATTAAGCAAATGGTGAATACGAAGCAGAGAATTTACAGGAAGCTCAAGGAGGGGTTTTGTCTGTGATCTTCCTCCCCACTGTTTCGTGAGGAACCGTTGCATAGCCACTGAAGTATTTGTGTTTAAAGGATTAGTTCCTGCTGTTTGCTTGTGTGCTGCTAATCACACCATTTCCTCTTAAATGATTGCAAGTGAGGACAACTAAAGGAAGGAATAGAACAACCCACCAGTGAGGCAGGTATGGAGGGAGCAGGCTACCTGCCAGTTCCTCCCTAGCACAGGTGTGCTGATCTGTGATGGCTTGTCAGGAAGCAAGGGATTCAGTCCGCTTTCTGAATTTGGAAGTAAGTCAAGCCACCAAATTACCAAACCTGTAGAGGAACATACTCCTTCTCTTTCTGGCTAGACCTGCATATTGTGAAGAATGCCCTACTGCCTCTGAAAACAAACACCCGAAGTATCCTTCTGTCTCATAGCCACCAAAGATGTAGATACAATTGTCTGTTGCAGCAAAAGGTCTTCTGGCACCTTAAAGACTACTGGCTTCATTGTGGCATCTGGGTTTGTTTTTTTTTTTCCATAGAGCAGTTGTATTTTGAAGTAGTGGAGTCAATGATGCTTTAGTGTAAGGGACATCTTTTTTTTTCTAAAGTAAGCGCATAAAAAATCCAAAATGATTAATAGCACTAGCAATTCTTAGCAAATTCAAGTGTTTGAAATGGTTCCATGCAACAGTTTGGAAGGCAGGTTGGCATTGTTTGCCCTGCAGCAGAGAAATGGGAATTAAGACAGAAACATACAGCTGGAGTACCTCCCAGACGTAGTTGAACTTAGTGTCCCATCTGTCCTAGCAAGCCTGGACTGTGGGAAAGGCTGATGGGATAATAGTTCTTTAGCCTTTGGAGAGGTGAATTCATCAGTACCTGCAAGGCCAAATGCTCACCATCCCTTTCATGGCAGAGTTAAAATGGTGAAGAAAAGCAAAACTCACAGTCCTTGGCTTAAATGTAAGCTTAAATGTAAGCACTGAGACCATTGACAGCAGAAGCACTGGGTTCCTCTCCCACTGTCCCTTTAATTTTATTTAACAATTAACAGATAATTATTGTGTTATATTTCTATTGTTGTAAATGCTGAACACTTAACATTTTGTCAAAGGAAAGAAACCTTTTCATTCAATCCTCTGTCAGCAGTATGGCAATGACACACTCATACCTATTGCTCACACTCATTAATAGGTGAGAGCTGGAGAACATTTGGTTGGTTGCTTTCAGTATACAACCTTTTGCACTATGCATTGTTTGTTTTAGGAAACAAGCTTAAATCTACCTTCTCTGTAATAAATGTCTGTATGTCTGGAAGGATTTACTTGACATCCTTTAAACCGGGCAGCAAATAGTTAACTTTTTTAAAATGGAGACATATCAAGAGGAATGTTGCCATAATTTCCGTAGGTTTACACTGCACAGCCTCACATTCACTACACATGCTCTGTATGGAGTAGAATGCATTTCCATAAATATTTGAGTTTTGTTCGGCAGTCTTCCATCAGGATCATGATGATCCTTTACAGTTGCCCATCTAGACTGTGGAAAGTTTCTAGATTATGTTAGGAAATGTCTCTTCCGGTACAGTTTCAGAAAGGCTACTTGATCTTTTCTTATTAGCATTTGAATTATCTGGGCCTTTTTGTAGCTATTATATTGTTTTTATAATGTGTCCTCTACAGTTTCCTTTTGGGTGTATTATTTCTTCTTGATTATTTATTTGTATTTGCTTTCATAAACAGCTTCAAACTGTTTGGAAATGTGTTAGGTGTGTGAGGTCAACTGCAGCAGTTTTGGAGATTAATTTTATGCCCCTTCAAATTTCTAGAGGCAGTATAGATGATCAAAAATCCCCACCCCCAATAAATTAATAAGCAAAAAGCAGAAGTGATTAGAATTCTGTCTCTGTGTTTGAAGGATGTTGTTCTTTTTTTAAATGTAAAACAATACAGAAGGGCCTTGAAATTTATGAAGCAGGTGAATTGCCTTGCTGGGTGGGCACTAGATACCTTTCACGGGGTAGAAAGAGTAGTTCGGGGAGTCAGAGGGATTGAGGATCACCAAACAGCCTTGGAGGTGCATGTTACCCAGGAATGAACCTTGCCCACCCTTGGACTGAATGAAGGACTTGGTGTAGTGAATGGACTTTTTTTACTTCTTTGTTTTGTGAAATGAATAACTAGGCATTTTGTGAAACTACGGGGAGAGTTTAATTTGAAATTGTAGGATTAAATCCAAGTTTAAAAGATGATAACCGAGTTCACTTCTTTGCTGTGGTTTCAAGCTCAGGGACAGCGGGGAGGGTAAAAGAAGCATTCAAAATTCCTCCTTCTGGATTATATTTATTGCCTTAAAAATAGGCCCCACACATTTGTTAATCAAGATAAGATTGTGCTGGTGGGAACACAATCCAGTGACCAAACACACTCTCCAAAACAACAACAAACCAAACAAAAAAGGTACAAAAAAGAAAATTAAAAACCCAATTACATCGGTGCTTCTCATTGCCGGTCTGAGATATGAACTCATTCATTGATGTTCCCACCAAGAGTAATTTTGTACATCTTGTTTCTGCTCTCTCGTCATTTTAGGATGGGAAATTGCAAACAGAGTTGTCTCATTTCTCTATTACCCCAACTGTTGTTATTTTCTTCCAGTAGAAAACTAAGAGGGGGTTCAGGATATACTTCTTTTGTGATATGAGATAGCTTTCCACAGTATAGGTATCTGTGAAGTCTGGTCTTGTGACTGGGTTGTACAATAGATATAAATCTTGCTTTGTTGTACCAGACAATCACAGTTCTAGATTTTTGTCCAGTCTGGTGGTAGTCAGCAGAGGTAAAAACAGTACAGTCAGCCCTCCATATTTGCAGGTTTCACTTTTGTGGATTTGATTATTCATGGATTATTTCCTGTCACCTCTGCTGCCTCCCTATGCCATTTTTAATAGAAATTTCAAGCCTCACAAGACTGCGAAACTGTGAATGAGGCTTGTAAGTCCCTGTTAAAAACGGTGTAGGGCAGCAGTGGAAGTGGCAGTAAACCCCACCAGCTCCCCCATTTCTGCCTTGTGAAGAAACCCTGATGCCTCAGAGGAATCCACGGTGGGATGAATATGGTGATCATGCTTTTTGTGTGTGTTAAATATGGTTTGGGAGGGCCTAGAGTTATTCATGTTTTTTCCACTTTCACGGGGGTCCTGTGCCTCTAACCCTAGCAAATGTGGAGGGCTGACTGCGTTTCACAAGGTGACTGAGGTCAGCTTTTGATGGACCTCAACCTGTTTTGCATGTTAACAGCAAATTGCTTTTCTGTTTGGAGGTCAGGAAAGAGCACAATGCTCTGCCCAGCCAGTTTCATGTCCACTTGCTTCCCAAAGACAGTAGTGATGACTGATACAGTAAAGTGACGATGTGGTGACTGAAGGTCCGTTGAACTTCTGAACAGTTTGTGGTATCAAGCTAGCAGTGCATTAGCAACTTTTAAGAGGGGTTTTCAATCAGTAGTTTGTTGATTATTTGTTTATTTATGCTGAAAGTACTCAGGAGGGCCAGTTCCTGTGCTCAGATGTCCCTTGGCCAGTGGAGACCCTTCCTAGGCTGGTAGGCCTTGGTGACCAGCAAAAGCAGAGTTTCAGCCATCCAAGTGCAGCCATTTTGGTTTTCTGCAATGTCCTCAGAGCAACACTGTACCAAAGTTTTCCTCCCCTCCAAAGAAAATGGGCACTAGATCTCTGGCATCTGCTTGAGGTTCCCATGTAATGACATAAGGGTCAGGTACACATATGAGATATATCACACCAGAATTATTTGAAGAGAGTGCACCAAATGCCTGCTAGAACAATCGTTTTAGAATGGATTTTTTAAGTGAATGCACCCACAAAAATGCTTCTCATAAATTCTTAACTGTGACTATGAGAAGAAACAGCTGGTTCATTAGTGTAATTTGTGTTGTATTTAACAATTTGTGCTTGGCTTAGAAATTAAAACCTCAAGAGACACTTTTTGGAAACAAACCACAAACTCATTCTAAATTTGATGGAAAGCGTTCATTTTGAACATTTTTTTCCTTAGGTTTTGCAAGCAAGATAGGGTTTAAGAGTAAACGGATAAGGAGGGTAAAGGAAATCACCCTGTTTCCCATAAAACTATGGAAGGAGTCCCTGAAATTCATCAGCATCTACTTTCCTCTCCAATCAGGGCATCAGTTATCTTCCTTTTACAATAAGCCTTAAGTCAGTCTATGTAGCAGATTTGGTTACTATTTCAGTTTTTTAATGGGGGGTTTCTTCCAGAATTTGCTTGGAGCATTTTATTTAATTTTTAATAATTATTAGTTATAAAACTAATAAATTACAAGGAAAACAAAATCCATTCCAACCCTGTTACTCAGTCTCAGTCAGGCACTGTCAGATAATTATAACTAACATTAATTAAAAATTAACAGTGCTCTAGGCATTTAACCATCACTTCTAGTCTGTTTTTGGCTGCAAATCCTTTACGTATTAGAAGGCATTCTGCTTTGCTAATATTTTCAAGGCTTTTAAAGGATGGCGCAGTGTTTTGAAAAGCCTGATTTCCCCCATTCCCAGAAAACTGGGATTCACTAGAGGTTCTTTCTCTCTCTTTAAAACTATTTAGATTCATTCTTGAAATATGTCCACAGATCAGAATTTGGACTGGATTACTATTCCATACTTGCTAATAAGCCCATAGAAGTTACTGGCCCACTGAGAAGGTAGTACTGTATGTTTCCATGCTGGCTGCAGAGGATGAGAAGTTTGTTCTTCAGCCACCACCATGCAAATTCACAATGCCACTCTTAGTGAGTTAAGGTTTTGTTTTGTTTTATTTTTTAAAGCCTTCTATCAAACAAGACTAGTGAGTGAGGCCAGAATTCACACTGAATCCAGGAACAGAAGCAGATGAGGAATAGGAAAACTGTGCCACTACTGCCAGGCTTATTACTCACCTAGATGGAATTCATGGACATCTTTTGTTCTCCGGCAAGTTATATCCCCAAATGAGGATTTCCATAATTAGGCCTTGAATGACCGAAGCTGATGATGAAGAATGTTGTGCCCGATTTCCTTTGTCTAATAAACCAAGGATTTTTCTCAAGGGGATGAGTCTGAGCTACAAATTAAAGTTGTAAGTACAGACTCTTGCAAAATTCTCCATATACAAATTTCTGCCTGGACTTGAGGTTCCAAACATCTCTGTGGAGCAGCACTAAGAAGTTAATGATTTCCCCAATTCTTCTCTTTTCTGAGTTCCTGGATTTTGCTAAAATTACCACGTGCGTTCAACTTACTACAGCTTTCAGTACCACCTCCATACACTGTTAAGAAGTTATCAGTGCACTTGTTCCACTGATTCAAGCACCATGCAGGAGGGATATAAGATTAAATCCTACATTAAAATTCTTTTTTTGTGTGCTTTGATTAAACACTGCATATATAGACTTATTGTAAACCTCTAAGGGCAGAAGTGGCGTGGGGAGCAAGATGCAAACTTAATACAGTAGCAAATTGTGGATGAAGGAATTCCAGAATTTATTCTTAGAATTCTCCAAGGTAAACCAGAAGGCTGGAAGCTCAGAATGTAGGGCAAACTCACCGTAGAAGAAAAAAAAGTAAAAGAAACTGAATACTCTTTTGTTCCATGTTGTGGGGATAGCTTGTAATGAGTTTTTGCTTTGACTTTTTGTGGAGAATGTGTATCTTTCTTCAGCATCCCTAAGTTTGGGACCAGTGGTGTCATCTCCAAGTAACTGGAAAACATTGCACAAACCTCTCTGCCTGACCAGCCTTGTAGGATTGATCTACTTATTTATTCAAGGCATTTATTATTACCTCTTGACCCACCAGGGCTTCTGAGGTGATACACCATCAATAAAAAATACTTTAAACCATCAAGTAAATAACTGGAAACGAATTAAAAACACTTGAAACGTGTCTTCAAAATAGGTCTCAAAGCAGGCAAACAATTAAAAAACTAGCCAGAGCTGACACCTCTCATTTTAAAAGCCAAAGGCCATATGAAACTGCACAGTCTTTCCTGTCCACCAGAAACTCGTAAGGGACGGAGTTGGCCTGATGTTCCTCAGAAGGAAATCCACACGCACAGTGTTGCCACAGAGAAAGTCCTGTCACATATACCCAACAGCCTAGCCTTGCAAGGTGGTAAGATATGTAACAGGGCCTCTACTAATGATCTTAGACTTAGGCACATATGGGAGGAGGCAGTCTCTGTGACATCCTAACACCAAGCCAAGGGATTTATAGGTCAAAAAAGAAATTTAAGATCCTACACTTGGGCACAAAAAAATAAAACGAACAAATACAGGATGAGAGACACCTGGCTGGACAAAAGTACATGTGAAAGGGATCTAGGAATCTTAGTAGACCGCAAGATGAACATGATTCAGCAGTGTGATGTGGCAGCCAAGAAAGCCAACGCGATTCTTTGTTGCATCAATAGAGTATGGTGTCTAGATTGAGGAAAGTAATAGTACCACCTTGTTCTGCTTTGATCAGACCTCATCTGGAATACTGTGTCCAGTTCTGGGCACCTCAGTTCAAGAAGGATACTGACAAGCTGGAACATGTCCAGAGGATGATGATGAAAATGGTGAAGGGTCTGGAAGCTGTGCCCTGTGAGGAGCATCTTAGGGAGCTGGGTATGTTTAGTCTGCAGAAGAGAGGGTTGAGAGGGGACATGCTAGCCATCTTTAAATATTTGAAAGGATGTCATATCAAAGAGGAAACAGGCTTGTTTTCCACTGCTCCAGAGAGTAGGACAAGGAGCAGTGGATTCAAACTAAGAGGTTCCACCCAAACCTCAGGAAGAACTTCCTGATGGTCAGAGCTGTCTGGCAATGGAATATGTTGCCTCAGAGTCTGGTGGAGTCTCCTTCTTTGGAGGTTTTTAAGCAGAGGCTGGATGGCCATCTGTTGAGAGTACTTTGATGTGTGTTCCTGCATGGCAGGGGATTGGACTAGGTGGCCCCTGGGATCTCTTCCAACTCTATTATTCTATGATTCTATGATTTTATGAAGACCAGCAACTTGAATTAGGCTTGGAACAAGTTAGAAGGCAGTTCCGTTCTTAAGCAATAGGTATTACATGGTCTCTGAAACGCACACCTGATAACGGTCTGGCTGCCTCATTTGGCACCAGTCTTGACTCTGTGTTTTGCTGTCATGATAAATAAGATGCTGTCACACAAGCCAAGCTAAGCTTGTTAGAAGAAAGGTGGCACACAGACTAAGCACTACATCACTTTACAATGTTTTATGCCTATATTGTGCTATGAAAAATGTTTTGCAGCTCTTGGGGAAGGACAGATTCAGCTGGAAAATAACCATTCTTTCCAGTAGCCTCTTCCATAGCAATAATAAGAACCTCTTTCCCTGAATACTGTTAATGTACTGTGCTGGTCACCAAAATGTACATAGCTCCACATTATAACATGTGTCAAATTCTCAGCAGGGGCAAGGGATGTGGAGAAAGGGAGGGAAAAGGAGCCAGGTGTAAAACCATTGGCTGAATCATTGATGCACTTAAATGGGCCCAAATGTCAACATGTGTGATCGAGTGCAAGGAGGCATGCATTTCCAGTGTGGCAGTGCTGGCATCATCGAGGAGGGACATCCAAGAGCAGAGTGTGGAGCTAGTGTTCAGGCTGCCCATTGAAACCTATTGTTGCCTGGCATTTTATGCCCCCAGGGCAAAGGTCCAACCAACTTTCATGCAGGCATCTTGCCATCCCAACAGATGGGCAGGAATGTGAGCAGCCAAGAGGCAATGTATATGCATCAGTTGTGTTTACTGAAAGCACAGTTTCACGTAGTAAATATCCAAATGTCTGGCCCAGGCTACGGCGCCTCCAGATCCAGCAGCACAAATGTAACCCATGCTTTCTTCTGCTGCTGCTTCTGCTGCTACAGAAACTGCAGGGAATGCTTGTGAGATAGATAGATAGATAGATAGATAGATAGATAGATAGATAGATAGATAGATAGATAATCAACAAATGCTTTTGTTGCTAGTCCAGTTCAGTGGCTTTGAGACGATAGGATAGATAAAAAGGAAACAAAGCCATATTCCTGTAAATGATGCCCTCTCAAGTTTTTATTATTATTATTATTATTATAAAATGCACACATTTCAGTGTTTTATACCTGTGTTTGGGGAAATACCTCTTCCTTGCATATGATGTTCAGATTCCACCTGTGCTTCAAGTTACATTTCTTGACATTCAGAATATCTTATGAAAATATTTCACATGTACAATTATTTTACTGATTTGCTTTACAATACTTTCTCTTGCAAGAGCTTAAGGACAGAAACATTATGTTAGTACCTCCACACAACTCACATCAGACTATACTAATATAACCCAAAATTGACATTGTAGTTAATTATGTTATTTGGTCTACTGGAGAAGTGGGGTTCATATGAAATATTTTAACATTAAACCAGACCATTAGGCATTTGAGGTCATCTTCAGTAGTCCCAGAAGAAGCTGGGAACATCTCAACATGTTCAAAAGATGATTGCTTACCATAGTGCTTTGACCTGTGTATATTTTCAGAGTTTTCCTTGGGAGGCTATATGAAATCATAAAAGGACAACAGGTAAATACATGATATTGCATTACATAAAATCATGATTACATGGGAACATTACCTATGGCTTCCATGTACATATTCACAGTTAAAGTTCAGAAATTTCTGGACCAGAACTCTCAGTCATTTACTGTTCAGTTTCTTCTGCGGATTCCAGTGGATTCTCCCCAGTTTCTGCTTCCTTTGTTTGCCACTCTCACTTAACAACACATCACCAGAGTTTTGCTGCTCGTCTTTTTCTGCCCGGGAAATGCCAAGGTCTGATTTGGCATCATTTGCGTGTAAAATACAGGCTCTGTTTCTGAGGTTGGTGCTCTTCCCAAGTTTGTAAAACCAACCTTCAAAGTTTTGCTGTATTTTTTTTCCCTTCAATATCCCTTTTATCATCACATCTTCTGAGGCATAATAAGACACCCTAATCTATGCAGAGTATTCTACTAAGTCCTGGAGGATCCCATAATAAGATATCCTATTCTATGCAGGGAGAGCCACATGGGGTATTGATTTGAGCGTTGGATGACAACCGGAGAGACCAGTGTTTGATTCCCCACTCATCCGTGGAAACGCACTGGCTGAACTTGGGTGCATCACACTCTCTCAGCCCCAGAAAACCCAGTGAAAGGTTCGCCTTATATTTGCCATAAGTCAGAAATGAAGACACACAAGAACCAATCTGTGCAGAGATACATGGGATTCCTTCATTTTTTCACATGCAAGTATACAAAACTGAATCTCTGAAAGACTGAAAATCTGCAAACTGCCTACCTAATCAGAGCTGTAAATCTTTTAATACCTGAAACGTAATGTTACTTTGCCACAAATAAAACACAATTACATCCATTTCTGTGGCACACTGAACTTACAGCACTGGCAGTTGCCTTTTCTCTTGAATCCTTTCCTTCTCACAGTTGACTTAATGCTGAAATATAATGGCATGTCTGTAAGGAGAAAAAGCGAAAAGAACTATTAATAAGTGAACAAATCTTGAATTTTTTGGACAATCACTGGTGCGTATTAAGGAGTTGGGATGGTTTTGAGGAACAAAGATGGGAGAAGAATTTACAAAACTGGTGTGGGAATGAAGACTGAACTTGGACAAAGGCACACTAGGAGAACTGAGATTCAAAAGAAGGGAAGCTGACTATTTAGGTCCATCTAAGATCTAACTACTGTGTCTCAAAGTGTGTGTTCTTTAAAAAAATTACTTTTAATTTTAACAAAAAATTTTTTATAGAAATACAGAAAATGCCCATACAATATATGCTAGAAAGTGGAGATCAGTATTAGGAAATAATGTTAATTAAGGTAATCGTAAGAAATTAATTAATTTCTTAAACAGGGGTGGGCAAAGTGTGGCCCATGGGTGACATGCAGTCCCTATGGGCCCCCAATAAGTCTTCCTCCTCCCCCTTGCTTCAAAATGACCTCTAAGGGATATGGAGAGCATTTATATCACATTTATAGGACCTTTGGCTGTCCCAGGGATTAAAAAAAATACAATTTTTTTCAGAAATGTTTTTGTCCCCAAATACCCTCTGGAGCATGAGGGAATTTTCTATTCATGAGCCAACTTAGACCCAGGAGAGCCCTTTTTTGAAACAGGACATTTGGAAGAGGAAGTCACTTTAGGCTTTTGTGAGCCTAAAATGGCCCAAGAAGGCTCCAAAACATGGTGGAAATACTCCCGTGTCTCCTATGGGGTGTTTGGGACATATGGGCTAAGAATTTTTTTTCAAGTGCAATGGGGGGAGATGCAGCTCCCCAAAGTTTCATACAGGGGCTAATGCAGCCCCCTCACCTTCCATAGTTGCCCACCTCTGCTTTATAGAACAAAGCAAGCTACTTCTTACTGACTTTGTCCACCTAGCCCAGTACTGGCTGTTGAGGAGGGAACTCTACCGCTCCAGAGACAAGGACAAGGAGCAATGGATTCAAGCTGCAGGAAAGGAGATTCCACTTGAACCTAAGGAAGAACTTCCTGATGGTCAGAGCTGTCCAGCAGTGGAATAGGCTGTCTGGGAGTGTGGTGGAGTCTCCTTCTTTGGAGGTTTTTAAGCAGAGGCTGGATGGACATCTGTTGGGAATGCTTTGATGGGTGTTCCTGCATAGCAGGGGGTTGGACTCGATGGCCCCTGTGGTCTCTTCCAACTCTATGATTCTGTCATTCTATGCTCCACTTGGCATTGGCTTTCCAAGGTCTTAGGCAGAGCTATTTCCCCATTACCTGCTACCTGATCTTTCTAACTGGAGTTGCCCAGTCTTGAATTGGGGATGTTCTACATGCAAAACATGTGCTCTACTGTTGAGCTATGATCCCTCCTTGCCATTTTTTTTTAAATTAAAAATAGCAATTTTAGGAACTTAGCAGTGGCTTGAATTCCCTACAGGTCTGTCAGGCCAGCTAATTCACTCTGCATGCTCATATGCCTGTGCGTGTGCCACTCAGATGTTTTTTAAAAGCAAAAATGTAAAACAAAACACTACACAATAGCCCAAACTGGAAGCACAACTGAAATAAGAATGCTGGGTTGCATGCAATGCAGCTGTCTAATGCATCACAAACAAAGAGCAAGAGAGACTAACGAACACTAATGCCAGAGGCCCCTGTTCTTACCAAGTCCTAATTAGGAGGATATGTCTTAAACAAGCAAGTTATGTCCCATGCCGCTGTGGAAGGCCAAAAGGTATTGCAATAGCTGTGTTTTGAGAGAAGGAAAGCAAATAGCTGGGAAAGCTGACGTGGTAGTACTGTCATTCCTTTCAGTCTGGTGTTTGATTAGCTTTTTACCACTGTTGCTAGACATTGCTCTATATTAAGGCTGCTGGGTGCCCTCCTCTGCCATTTTTTGGAAATCTAAGAGTGTTTAGCATCTTCTGCTTAACTTCAAAGTTATCATCACTTGGCCTAGGATGAAAGGAAAATAAAAGAATAGATATCTTAATATTTTTATTCCTTTAAATGGTATTCCTAGATTTCTGATCAAAGGAAGCCATTAATATTCCAGTCTTCCAATTGCTATCTTTTTATTCTGTAGGTAAATTCTTCAAGATCTACTTACGGGGCTTTTCTTCTGAGCCATCTACACAGATTTTGCCAAGTATATCTTAAAATGACCTATAGAAGCTCTGAACATGCTTTGATCTGCCATCTCAGGTTCTGCAAAGGCATATCAAGGGAAGATGTCTCAGAAGGCACTTCAGAATATTTTTCTGTTCCACTTAATTGTTTGAACAGTGGACCTGAATTGTGGTACATCATGTCAGATGCAAATCTTGGTCAGTTTCCTCCATGGCCAAGCAACATTTGTTAAAAAATAATCATGGGAACTGGCACACAATAAACAAAACGTGCAGGAACATTGTTAAAACTGTGGTGGATACCTCAGTTGAATGGCTTAAAATATGGTTGGTGACTTTTGAAGTCCTCAATCCATGAGAATTGGCATACAGTAAGCAAAAACAGGGAGGAAAATGTGGCCGGTATAGTTTAATGGCTTAAAATATGGTTGGAGGTGTTTGAAGTCCTCAGCTAAAATCTCATTTCACCTTTCCTAGGTCACCTTAGGGAATCTACTGTGGTGGGATGGTGATCATTTGGCCTTCCATATAGTGTTGAATTCACCTCTCCAGAAACTGAATCCCATCAGCCCACGCCATTGGCCAGGCTGGGTAGGACAGATGGGAAACTCAGTTCAACCACATCTGAAGAGTGGTAGATGTCCTAGTTGTGCAGCTGTCTTATACTCTCAATTCCCATTTTTTTATTGTGAGACTGATAACGCCACCCTGCCTTGTTGCAGAAATTTAGCCTCTGAACTGGCTAAACGTTGTTGTTACTATTACCCATTTTGGAAGCTTTGCAGATTTCCTTTGTGTGAAAGAATTGACCCTGGGAGCAAAGCATGGCTGACCCCATAGTCCAAAACAACAACTCTGTGCAACCTAACATCACAGACTTTATACTTTCTGGAAAAAAAAAAAATTTACCTGCCATTTTCACACCACTCCAAATATATTCTGCTTCATTTCGAAGTGAAAATGGAACCTTTGTATCAAATGAAGGCAGTATAGCTCCGTGAACAAAGTACAGGAATTGGATTAGAAGATTCCAGATTTGTGCCCTGGTATAGGACAACTTTCCTGCATTTCTGAAAGAACTGTAGCATAGTCACATTGTAAATGTAAGAAGTCCTGCCTCATTCAACCGTCATGACTGAAACAGCTTATTTAGGTGCTTTGTGGAACAGTTTTGTCTTTGCATCCTCTTCGTTTGCTACCGCCACAGCAAAAGCTCAGTTGCTTGTCCAGACATAACAATCTATGCCTGAGTGTTTTCGCAGGAACAGTCTAGATCATTAAATATAATAGGTCTCAGCTGCAGATTTGATCACTGAAGCATGCACACAATTCATCACAGCAAATTAGGTATGTCTTTGTAACATATCTTTCCACTATTTGTCGGCACTTTTAGAGAACTGAAACTTAGACTGCCTGGGCCATGGAAAATCATTTCAGGTTATTCATATATAAAACTTTGTTTTACGAGAACAAAGATTCATCAATAAAGAAAAATATGGAGCATTCTCTGTTCCTTTTTTTTTTCTTCCCGGCATCTTGCAGAACTAGCAGTCGTACTGGCGGAGATCCCTGGCCACATTTATTATTTATCTATTTTAGTGAGTTTCTTGTCTGCAGTAAAGAAAGAGCTGTACACTCCAACATCTCATTCTGTTTGTGCCAGCAGCTATAGTACACTCTCCCCCCTTTACAGGACTACCTGAAGCAACCTTTGTTGGAAACCATTACACAGACCATTTATCTGATTGGAGTTTTGGTCTGTCTCACTTTCAGAAATGCTGTTTGTTCTTTAAAAGGGCTCAAATTGACCTTTAGAGAGAAAAGGCATGTTATACTTTTTTTTTCCCAAGGAAAACTGAGTAGCCCTTCTCCCCTTCAGTCTACTAAAAGCAGGAATTGATGTTCTTAGAGTGGCCAGCTATTGAAAGAACGATAACACTTTGGGCCAGTCTTAAGCCTTACAGATGTTCTGAGAAGAGCACTTTTAGTTGCTATAGTGAGTTGTCCCAGGATGTTGGCTGAAAGGGAGGCAGAGTAAACAGATCTATAATAAATAGTATCCTAAAATAAGGTGATGCTCTGTGAGAAGCAACTTCGCTATTCAGCAGCCCAGCAACACATAACATGGACCACTGAGTGTTTTTGCTGGAAAGCAACTATGGTATACTGTCATATATTTTTAAAGCATCTTCAGAAAGATGACTGTTATGGAACTGATAGATAACAGGAGACCTGAAGAATTTCACCCAATCTCCCAGGGTACTCTGTGGTCCCAGCATCTCTTACTCTGCTCAGTGGTAGGGCATGTACTTTACATGCAAGGGATTCCAGAATCAATACCAGCATCTCCATATAGTTGCTGGAGAAGTCTCCTGCCTGAAATTGTGGATAACAAATCCCAGTTTTTATCAACAGTAATTGACTGGATGGACTAACAGTCTGACTCCACATAAGGCATATTCCTATACAGTCATCCCTCCACATTCACCAGGGTTAGAGGCAGAGGACCCCCATGAAAGTGGAAAAACCGTGAATAATTCTCGACCCTCCCAAACCATATTTAACACACAAAAAGGTGTGATCACCATATTCAACCCACCATGGATTCCTTTGAGGCACCAGGGTTCCTTCACAAGGCAGAAGTGGGTGGGTGGTGAGGCTTACTGCCACCTCCACTCTTGCCCCACACCATTTTTAATAGGGACTTACAAGTCTCGTTTGCAGTTTCTTAGTCTCATGAGGCTTGCAGTCCCTATCAAAAATGGCATAGGGAGGCAGCGGAGGTGACAGCAAAGAATCCATGAATAATCAAATCTGCAAAAAGTGAAACCTGCAAATGTGGAGGGCTGACTATACTTCAGTGCTGTATTTCAGTGCTTTTTTCCCACACAGGCAGATGTTCTTGAAGCTTTTTTACTCCTATGACCAGAAACAGAAGACTAATAAGAGCACCCATCTTGGGTTTCAGCCAAGGAAAGTGCCCCAAGCAGTCATGATTTAGCTGGTCTAGTCACTGTTTGCACTTCCCGCAAACCCCCAGAGTGTTGGGGGCATTGTGGGAAACAGTGGTTATGCCCAGGTGCTGTATGGAGTATTGCTGATGTTCCTGACAGATATTCATTCATTCAAATGCTGCTGATTGAACCTGGGGTAGTATTCATGTTCTCTTACTGAGTCGCAGTCCCACCCAAAGCTCTCAAGGGACTGATGCTCAGGTACAAATTCTGATGTTCAGATGTGGATATTGGGAGGGATAGTTAACAAGCTCATTGTCGCCTGTATCTGTGGGTCCTACAGTTAAGACCCAGTCAGTGACACCAATGCTGTTGGCCCTTCAGTCTCTGCACAGTTCACAAAATGGTTTTAAAATTTAGTTCCCAGCCTCTACTGCATTGTCTGTATCAGCCCTACCGTCAGATGAAGATAACTTGGCAAATCTATTTTATCAGAATGGACTGATATAATTTAGAGATTCATTTAGTAGCCTAATCTTATTTAATTTAGACAAGGCAAGGAAATGGGGCCTGATTTCTAACCAAAAGGATTATGGGGCAAGGAGATGCCTGGGTTTTAGAAAATGCAGATGATGACTTAAAGGAAAGACATGAAAAGGGAGAAGATTCTAGAATATATCTCCCATGATACTAAAGGAGCGAGATAAACACCTCAGCCTCTGTTGTAGTCAGATCCCTGTGGGACTGAGAAAAGGATTATTTTCTGTGTCCATATATTTTTAACTCTGTATATGATTCATATTGCCAGATACTTACAACGCCTCTTGCTTTTTCCTCCATCTCTTACCCTGATTCCTTTGGTAGAATCATTCAGTTTAATGCCACAGATTAAAGATGCTGTCTTCCCCAAATAATAAACAGGCATCATCAACATTTGGCGTGTTAAAATTATATGTACTTTAGTCAGACCTAAAATAAAGAGAGAAATAAATCGTAAGACTCCTGGTGGGAAATGGTGTGGGATATTCAGAAATTTAAACTTCTGTAATGTGTAGATGAATCCAAAACTGAATACCTTAGCTCTCGTTGCCCAATGATTTCCAGTGAGCAAACGCATTAATCTTAATACAGATGATGGACCAGTTTTAGGTTTGTCATATTCTTTGGCCCACTAGTGTAGGCATTATTGTGTGATGCAAAAAGAGACAACGATTTGCCGTTAACAACTGTGTGATAATTTTACGATCCTAGTTACTACACACTGAAGTTTACAAGCAGATATGGATGTGTTCTCCAAAGCTTCTTTTGGACTAACACAGTAATTACTTAAGACTTTTCTAGGGGGAGAGGGGGAGAGTTGGGGGAGATCTTGTATTGTTTGAGCCAGGTGAAGATTTGAAAAATCAGCAGTAGTGGACGTAGATGGCTGAATGGAGGTTTGCTGATCACTAACAGCTTTCTTCTGTTGTGAGCAGCAAAAAGATTTGTGTTGTACATTCTAGTGAGTGTGCACTATTGCTCTGCAGCAGTTGTTGTGGGGAAGTCCAAAATCCCTGGCTTGCATCTTGGATGAATTGGAAGTGGTATCTAACACCGTGATTCTCAACGAGTAGTAGATGCACCATTGGTGAGGCACAGAACTAGTCTAAGTAGGAAACATATTTCAGTCAGAGCAATAACAAATATAATCAATAATACTACAGTACTGCATTTTTCAAAAATTGCATTTCTTGTGTTTTGGATTAAATACCATGAAGATATCACATCTCATTTGGTCTTAGGAACCAGGTGGGGTCAGGCCTGGTTAGTAGTTGGATGGGGAACCAACAAGGAATACCAGGTGCAATAGGCTATATTTAAGAGGAAAGAATCGGCAAAACCATATCTGAATATTCCTTGTGTAAGAAACCCCTTGAAATTCATGGGGTTGCCATAAGTCAATAGGTGACTTGAAAGCCTTTGTGCAGCAGTAAACTTAAACAGGCTCTCTCCTTGTTCCTTTTCCCTCCATGGACTTGCTTTCCAAGTGGTCATCTCCCATCAAAGGTTACTTTCAACAATCAGAGCTTGGTTAAGGAGAAAAGTACCAGTGTGGAGGGAGGAGAGGAGACTGGATTTGGGAGAGTGTAAAAGAGGATTTAGCATCCTATTTCGTTAAAATCAAATCCACCACTGTCTCACTCTATCTTTTTTTATTTTTATTTGAGAGCTAGCATGGTTTAGTGGTTTGAGACCCAGGCTATCACCCTGGAGACCAGGACTCAATTCCTCTCTCAGCCATGGAAACCCACTGGGTGATCTTTGGCAAATCACACACTCTCAGCCCCAGAAACCCCACCTTAGAGTCACCATAAGTTGGAAATGATTTGAAGGCACACAACAACAAGAGGAAATTTGTATAAACAGTTCTGTTGTTGTTCAGATTTATCTGGCCCTGAGACCTGCAAACTGCAAACTGGTGATTTAGGTTGACAGACAGTCTGTCATGCCCTGGCTAATTCACAATCCACAAACTTCACTCAGAGGTAGACAGTAGTGTTTATCCATAGCAAAGCAAGCAACCAGCACAGTCCATCCAAATTTGCTAAGACTGAAGCATACATGATAGTTACAGGTTTTATAGCTTTCCAAACAAATTTATTGTACAAAGCTGTGATGGGAGAGGATCATAAATTTAACCTCACTCCACATCTTCAGACATTTCCCAGACTCACAGTTGCTTACCCGTCTTTCAACCTTGCGACTGGAACACGTTTCCTGTCCCTGATCTCTGAACACTTCAAATTCTCACCACACCTTTTGGTGCCTTTGTTTTCCCCTCACTCTGATCTCCCTCTCTACTGGATACATTATAGCGGTGGGCAATAAAGCAATTAACCATTGGAATACACAAGCAGGCTTCAAACAGGTACACTGTTGCAATCAACAATTGACATTCGATATTTTGTAGAGCTCTGTCTAACTCTAGCAGTGCTTGAGCTAGCTACCCGATCTATTCCAAAACACATCCAGCAGATACCTTGTGACAGGAGCCACACATTCTGACACAGTCTTCAGTACTACATAAGAGCTTTTTCTTTGTTTGTACTGCCATTTCTTAATGCTGTTTTATTTCAGAAATGTTTTGCCACAAAAGGGGCATTCTTTTCCATTATAAAGAATAGAGTCGGGTTTTCAAATGTGCCAGCACAAGCCTGGCATAGCTTATCTCTTGTCACTTGGATGTGAAGCAGCCACAGTTTGTATCCCAGGGTCCTTCTTTTTGCAAAGCTGTCAAGATAGAGCTATAGAAATCTGCCTCTGAATCCCACAATGTTGGGCTCTCAAAACAAGGCTGCAGTAGTAATGCCTTGGCATTGCTTTGCTCAACGGTACATGTGATTAAAGGAACCCCACGCTGGACTCAGAGAAGATGCTTTCGTGTCCTTGCTTGGATTGTTGGTGGCAGGAGCTGAAAGGCTTCTTGAGTGCAAAGAGGAGAGCTTGGATAGGTCAGGCAGAACAAAAGAAGAGGGTATTGTTTCAAAGTAAAGTAAGGTTTGGAGGCTTTTTTAAAAAAGAAAGAAGAAGAGAAAATACAAAATCACTCTGTAGTTTTGTACATAGAAAATGCACTGACCATACATTGCATGAGCTGGTGAAGCATTTCCATGATGTAATGCAGTTTATAAGGATTTATAATTTGACCTAATATTTTATATGATGGGGTAAAGCACACTTTGGCTAGCACACACAACTCCACAGCCCTGGCTACAACATCTTATATCAGATCTTTGATGTTTCTTGGAAAGGTTAGGAGTTTGCTTTATGGTCCTAAAACTGTCTGCTTGTGGAAATCGTATACCACCTATAAAAAGTAAACAACAGTAAATGCTTATAAATTGCCTCAAGACTTGCATACTGTGGAACAAAGTAACAGCTGCACCAGTGCAACACGGCAAAGATATGATGCTCAGCTGCCATTGTAATGAAGTTATGGCAGCCTTGCAAGCGGAAAACGCTGGCCCAGATTCAAGGGACAGATGGAATGGGAAGCTGCAGAATTCAAATTAATTAACCAATGTGACACCATATCTCATGGCTTAAATAAGGATTAGGGGTGCTTTGCTGCAAAAAGTCATTGTCCCCCATTTGGTGCTAGAGCAGTTGTTTAGTATTCATGCTCTGATGTGCCAGAAAATGCAGATTGTATCTAGATTAGGTTTTGTATTAATGGGTAACATTCCAGCTATGCAAGCATGTTCTTTGCCTTCTTATGCCCATTGTTATCTGGCTAGCTTATTCTGTTTTTCACTGAATCTCGTCCCACATTTCTGTGTGTTTTAAGTCCACTTTAGGCATTTTCTGAAATGTAAATTCCTCTGGAAAGTGCTTAACCAGCTACTCTTTACTGTGCCACAAGACTTGTCAGTTTCGCCCTGAAACACATTTAAGGGTAGACGTCCTTTTATTCTGTTTGCAAAATAAATACAAATATGCTCCTCATTTGGATGCATTCAAACATTTGTTCTACAGATCAGGACTTCACACCAAAATTACTATTTAGTATTTGTGTTTTGATCCTTCTCAAAGTTACATTTTGATCTTTCAGAGCATTGCCTTGTCTGTGTAGCATTTTTTCAACACACAGACAGATGATCACATCTGCAGTCATAGTAAATTTATGTGAAAATCTACCTCCACATGTCTGCACTTCCTGGAATCAGAATTTCACTCAGTGATTGTTTTTTGAACTGCTGTGCATTGAGGACTGAGATACAAATGAGAAAACTTCACACACATAAACATATACATGCAATACCACTGAGGAGAGTAGGGGCTTGCAGTTTTTTGCTCACTAAACCCAGAACCTTAGCCCTCTCACTCATTGTGATTTACCCGGTAGCAATAATGCCTGTGATTTCAGAGTATGCAAGCAGATAGCTATTTTTGAACCCTGAACTGGAGCAATAGTACAATGTGAATGGGGGTGAGTGAGATTTTATTTCCTTCCTGTGGCTCATGGTTGCCTCTCTTTATAACTCTTTAAATAAAGCAACAAAGTGAGAGTCCAGAATAAACTGTTGTCTCTTTAGTAAGAGGACTCTGAGATGGTCTTCCCCCATTTAGATTAGTGTTTTCGAGGGATGAAGAACATCAGCACTGACACCAGATTGGAATGTTTTGGCTTAGTGCTGGAATGGTAGACAGGGTTGCATGGAAGCGGAGAGAGAGAGAGAGAGAGAGAAGAATTTATTTCTCCAGAAGTCCAAATAAGATGCTCTGTAAAGTCTGAATCTTCCAAATTTTGGAAGTTATGACCACTCCCGAGTACTCCCGAGAAGAGTAGCTACTACTGGCGTTAAATGCTATCTAGAAGAACTTTGAAACACAGCAGCATTTAGCTATTTTTGTCACTTGTAAATAATAAACTCATTACATTCTTCTTGTCTGGCATTCAATTCAAGGTTGACTGCAGTTTGAGAGGCTTGTTTCTTATCTCACCAGAAGCCCACCCAGCTACAGTCTCATAGCTGGCAGCCAAACATCGGTCTTGTCAGGATGGATGCAGATTATTACAATGTGTTCAGTGGTGCATGGCCACTGTATCAGAGATCAGAAGGCAGCTCTTTTGTGCGTGAAGCCATTCTTATGAACTTCAAACCAGGGCAAGGGGGAGGCACTTGGACAACTCCCCAAGAAGATTGTGGACTGTCCAAGTTGAGGTCAAAAGGCCAACCATTGTCAACAAAACCGGCATGTGTGCTGGGATTCTCCGTTCTTCTCTCTTCTTTCTACTAGGGAAAAACAAAAGCTCGATTATGCAGTCAGATTGGAAATGCTTGTGGGGTGGGGAGGATATGGGTCAAGTTTCTAAAAAAACATATTTCACTGTCATGTGCTTCTGACAATGGCAATTAAATTCGGGGCCTTTTCCCTCCCTTTGCATGTTGGGAGGGAAATGTGAGGTTCATCCTCAGGTTTAATTTGATCTGCAGGTAGATGTACCAAAGAGTACAAATTGCAGATTGGTTGCTGAAATCCATCTTTCGCAAGTAAAATTCTCAGGAGTCCAAAGTCTCTCAAGACAAGGTATTATTAGCTGCCCTGTTTCAGTGGGTGCCTGAATGAATTGTGATATGTTTACAGATATTCTCTCTCCCTCTAACGGAGGACTTACGGTTATTTCTTAATAATGTATTCTCTAGTGCTTTTATTTATTTATTTCCAAAGTGCTGCTGTAAGGAAATTTTCCCCAAGGCTTTGCTTTACTTTTCTTCACAACAGCATTTCACTAGGTGGTTTAAAAAAATAAAATAAAATAAAAAAGGATAGGAAATGCACAACCCTCTTAATGGACTGTCTGAGACAATGCCAGTCCCCAGTTATATGTACCTGGAGGAAATCCTCTCTGACAATTTCGAAACAATTCATTTCAGGATTCAAAAAAAGTAAGGAAGAATAATGAACTGGAACTTTTAATAGGGTCACCCCAAAACAGACATAGCTAAGATTGCTTTCTTTAACCCCAGCTGGAATGAGTCGAACAGCACACAAGAGAAGTCCATACCGGAGAATGTACACATCTATTGGTTGAGCTAAGTGTTGGAGTCTAAAGTGACCAAGCTCAGCTCCAGGCCTAGCGTGTATTCTCCAGCCTGCATTCCCTGAGGTTAGTTGCTGGAGCCAGAGCTAGGAGATGACTTGCAGCTGGAAGCACTTCTCTGATGACTAGGCTGAATGCCAAGATCCTAATATGGATACCGCACCAGGTCATTCCAGAAGGCTTATGGAGGTGTGCCCCATACCCCTAGTTCATGTTGAATCTCAAGACATAGCTTAGGATAACTGAAGTGATTTTGAGTGTGCCTTGTTTTGAGTCAGTCTTAAAGACTTCCAAGTTTTAGGTTAAATCAAGGGCGGTGAACACATAGCTCTTTGTTCTTAGACTACAAACTACATTGCCCTAAGCCAGCATGGTTCAGTATAAAGGAATGATGGGAGATACAATCCACAAACAGCAAGAAGGACACAGATTCCCTGGGGATTCCATATTAAAGCTCTAGTAACCTGACACTGCCTGTAAGTACAGGCCAAATATACCTACAAACATTGATCAAGATGCTGTTAGTGATTTCTTTGTTTGTTTGTGTGTGTGCATGAATGTGCACGTATGCTAAGTTGCCTGTTGACTTATGGCAATCCCCTGAGCTTCACAGGGTTTTCTTGAAAGGAATACCCAGAGGTGGTTTTTGCCTCTGAAATATAGCTTACAGTACCTGGTATTTGTTGGTGGTCTCCCATCCAATTACTACCCAGGGCTGACCCTGCTGATGTTCCAAGGTCAGATGGGATCTGGTGCCTTTAGGATATTTAGGACCTTGCAGAAAGGCTCACCAAGTCCCCCAGTAGAGCAAACTGCTGGGACTCCAGCCCTGCCACCAACTCAGCCAGCTCAGGAAGGCTGTTGAGCAGTGAAGTGGGCACTATACCAACAGCATCACTATTCTGTTCCAGCCGCCCACCTTCGCAAACACACACTTGAACCCAGCAGACTGTGGGAGATGGCACCTGGTGAGGGAGATGGAATACTATTTTATATAACTACAATATAGGTGTATGAAATATTATCACTTAATTGTTAATTACATTTGTGATATGTTTTAACTGAACAGTGGGGAAAATGGAGGTGGCATGGAGAATTTTAAGTTAAAAATCCTATCCTGAAGGGCAGTCATATTTAAAGGTATTTTCCAAAAGACATTCCCTTTACAGCTCCAACCTGTGCCAGGCTTAATAGTGGGTACCAGGTTAGGGTTCTCCATAACCATCCTTGATGAATTGGCTGTTGCATGGAAACAGTTCAGTTCCAGGCTCCCGGTACTCTCTCAGCCCTGTGCTGTGAATCAAAGTATCTGGGGAGGTGGCCGCTGCCTCTATTTGCATGATTGCAAGTGCTCTTAGGCCTTGCTGTGTCCTGAACTGCCTGTTGGGGCTGGTCCCAGAGGTAAGGGAGTCAATGAAGTTGGTGGCTGCTGCGGCCATTTAAAACAGGAGCATGATCTGTGTCAGCCGCTAAGGGCTATTCAGAAGCTGTGAGTCTGGGTGTTTGCCACCCTGGACTGGGTGCTGCTGCCATGCCTAGTTAGACTTTGCCTTTCAGTTTGCCTTCAGTGTTTATTAAAGTTTCCCTTGGCTGTGACCTTCTCTGTGGAAGAATTTGCATCAGTCAGTCAGGGGGTTCTCCTATTTCATTCAGTGCATGACTTGCTATAAACAGTGGATCAGATTCCGACGCATGCCGGCTGTGCTTAATTCTCCACCAGTTTACTCTGCTTGGTTTCTGAATTCTGTGGGGTTGTCAGTGGCAGCACAACACAACTCATTGGTTCTGGGGAACATCCCTGTGGATAATTAGCGCTGGGGAGCGGGCTCCCAGACACCATCTGGTTGCAGTTCTGCAGCTGGGAGGAATGAAGAACTGCTAACCTTTTGGACCTCCAGCCTACTTGGGAGGCTAACAGCTCTTTTTTTTTCTTCCTTGCTACAAACCTGGAGGCAGATGGTGTCTTGTAGCCTCCTGCCCACGGAATGGAGATGTCTGCTGGCAAACGGCAGTTCCACATGTGGAAGGATTATTGCACAAGAAGGTATAGCATACCTCCTTCTGCAATGAAAAAAGGTACATATAACAGATTATGCTACCATATATATCACCAAAAAAATCCCAGGCCATATATTTTGAACCGAACATCTGAGCTTTAAAAAAGAATAACTTCACCTGTCTTTTGATAGCAAACTGTAGTGAAGTTGTTGAATGTATGCCACGTAAAGGAGACCCATCAGATGTACTTATATGCTCTCCAATTCAGCTCCCCAAATTAGGCAGGTGTTTCTTGTAGGCCACACCTAGGGCTGCTACCCTTAATGTGGTTATATCTAATGTATGAAGATGGAGAAATCTCTTTACAGGGCTGATCAGATTCTAATCTGTCATTATAGAAACTCCATGTAAAAAATCACTTCATCTCTTTTTCTGGCCTTGGAAATGACATTAATGACAGACCTAGGTCTAAGGTAGAGTTGGATTCACCTTTTCTGTTGTTGTTGTTTTAGTTGAAAATGAATGGAGTCATTGATGGTGCAGAATCAAACTGTTACTGAAATAAGGTAACAATGGAGATTTGGCTTTTTCTGAAGTAACTGGCAATAGTGCGAAAAATTTCAAACCAGCAGGAGATTCCACTGTGTGAATCATTGTAATGAAGGTGTTCCTGATTTTGTCACAGAGATGCATGGATCTTTAATAATTACATCAGCTACAGAAATGTCCATAATCGTTCTCAGATCACTGCCTTGTAGTCTTTGGGATCCAAATATTGATGTGGAATGTAATAATATCACACCACTTTAGAGGGGAAAAAAGCATGCAAATAGTTTCCTTTTAAAAAAAAATAAAAATGCAGATTGCTTTGGTGTGGGGAACCTTTGGCCCCCCAGATGTTTTGAACCACCAGTCCTACGATCCTTTATCATTAGCTCTGCTGCCTGGGCTTATGGGAGGGGAAATCCAACACATCTGAAGCTTCCCTACCTCAAGATATACAGTCCAGTCAATCAATAATTTATTACGGTCACAGACCAGCACGGATATACAGTCCAGAAAAGATGACATGCCACATTTCATTTGACGGATGTATTGAAAGCATTCAGACAGCAGGCTTTGGAACTGCACAGAATTCTTCCTCAAGGAGGGAACGAAAAGAGGGCTGTGCCAGCAATCAGATTCTTCCAGTACCTCTATCACATTAATAGTGTATGACTACATTATGAGTTACTGCAAAATGTTGTAATGTGTTCTCACTTTTTAAGAGGACCGCTCTCTGTTTATCCAACCATGCCTCCCTGCAACAAGTCATCTCGTTCCTTTTCCATGTTCCTTTTTTCTCCCTTTTCTTATACTCAGTATTCCATGGCTGTTGAACGATGCTCTTTGTTTTATTTAGTAAGAGTGTTACAACCATAAGAGTTTTAATGGGGTACTTTAGCAAACTTTGGGCACTCTCAGTCCAGCTCATATGCTCTCCCTTTCCCCTCCCAGTATGGGTCAGTTTGTGCTGTCATTCACCACTTCATCTCTCTATTAGAGGGCATGATTTATGATTCTGGTTAGCATTTCTTTGAGATCAACATGCTTAGAGTTGGGTAGAATTGGGTAGAATTCCATCACTGGGTAGTGATGGAATTCTTACCAATAATAGTAGAGATGCCATGATGCAGCAGTGATATGTACAAAGTATAATAAAAATGAGATCCGTACTCAAGGAGTTCATGATCTTAGATATTTGTAAAGATGGAGGTCATATTTAGAGGGTATGTAGGAGCCTAAATATCCTAAAGCCACCACATTTCCATTTGTTCTGGTTAGTACTTGGACAGGAGACTGCTAACGAATACCAGGCTATATTTCAGAGGAAGAAACTGCCAAACCACCTCTGAGACCAGTTAACCTTGAGACCTGTTGCCTGTCATTGCAGAGCAGGAGGTGGAATCGTGGCCTGTAGGCCATGTCCATCTTAGGGGGGAGGAGTCCATTTACACCATTGGGATCCATCCCCCTCCCAGCCCTTACCCTTCCATTTCATTCGCCCCCGCCCCCCAAAAAAATCCCAATCAGATGGTAACTTTGCTTGCCCCTTTTCTGTGGATGCCTAAGCTGTATTTCTAATTGCTCGACCAAAGGTTTAAATTAGTGCAGTGCTAGTAATCTGAAGACTGAAGTAAAATTTCATGGGGGGGCAGAATTCTTATTTTGGGGGGCAGCACCTTCATTTTTTGCCTCCTCTGATAGCTGTTCAGCTGCAAAAAGTGGCTGATGTACAAGTTAGGAAAGAAAGGAAGAAGGGAATATTGATCACGGATATGAAACAACACTAGGTTGGAAAAATGAAATTCCTGTTTACAGTGAATTTTTATGAATTTTGGAATCAGATGGTCACATTTTCAACTATGTGTCAGTTTGTAAACCCATTGGTTTGGTTGTGGATTTTGTGTGTGTGTGTGTGTATGCGTGTGTGTATGCACTGTTTGATTTTGACCCATTTTAATTCCTTCATAGGATAATAACCTCTCCCTCCTTACTGTTGCTTATGTTGTTGATGTTTCTATTATTGTCATTATTATTGTAACCAAAATTGCTTTAATTGGAGGTTATTTCTTAACTTAAATCATTCTCGGCTTCAAAGAATTAGCCAAATAGAATCAGAAAACATGGACTTCTCTTTCCAGATAACCATCCTCTTTTTTTCTTCATGTTAGAATTCAGGTTTTACAAAAAATAATTAAAAATTCAGCTTGGAATACAGCAGTCAAAAAAATAGAAAAGAAGGTTACTGGCATATTTCTTAGGAAACTGAGTAATAGATGTATAACTAGCTCCATTTACATGTTACCTGGAACAACTGGACTGGGAATTAAACCTGGATGTAGGCGAAGCTTTGGTTACCCACTATTGGTTTTAATGAAGTGTGCTAACTAAATTGGATTTGGAGTGCTCATTGAAAGCTGCTTACGGCACGCTCTTGAGCACATTTACCGTTTTGTCGGAAGTGCATGCTAGCGAGCATATGAGTCTTTAAGACAGGCCATCTGTTAGTGTTAGACCTTTGGATACTTGTCAACTCATTCTAAAAATAAGCATATATACAAACTGCCCAAGAGTGCAAAGGTGATTTCCCCCTCCCCCAATTTGCTCTTGTGTGGCAGAGAAAAGAGAAAATCACAGAACACAATGAGACCTTGATCTGTTCTTTCAATCCCTTTGGCTTTCTTGAGAAATCTTTTCTTATTTGCAACCACAACACATCCCCCCCCCGCACCGACTCTGAGAAGCTGGTTGTTGGCTGTCACATCTTAAACTTTGGATTAGTACAGTCCCAGTCTTAGACTCATGGGGGTGGGTTTCTCCCCCCAGAGAAAGCAACAATATAAGCTCTGCTGGCTGAGACAAGTACCTTCCCATCTCCTCCAGCTGAATAATCTCTTTATAAAAAGTCAAGGCACAAAAGATCCTGATCTTTAGTGATGGGCTGTTCTTAATTGTATTGAAAAGAAATGCAATGGATTAAGAGAAGAAGAAGAAGAAATAAAGGAAAGGGCACATTTGTCAGAGGAACTTTGATTTCTTCAAGCTCTGGATGCCTTTTTTTTTTTTTTTAAAGATACATTTCCCATGGATCTTGCCAGTTCACTTGGAGTCAGTGTCATGTAGTGATTAAGAGGAAGACAGGGAGACACTGTGGGAAGGTTTCAGGGATGAACATGGTTCTTGGCCACCCCATGGTGAAATCTCCATTTTTAAAGAAGGGGGAGAGAAATATTCCCTAACGCCTCCATTAATCTGTAATCTCTCTGCTCCTCTATGATTTTCCCATTTTCTCCCATCCTCTGAGGTGGTTTGTCCCTTTGGGGCAAGCATGTCTCCCAAAATGGAAAATGTGGGGCTTTTGACTTGACTCTAGTGCGCACCGGTAGGAAGCTGTGGCATGGGCCAGCACACACATATTCAGCCTGATGTCTGCACAACCACATATTCAGCTGAAAATTGTCTGAAGATGTGACTCAGAAGAGAGCAGAAGTTACTTCTGGTTTTAACTTTCTAGATATTTGCCCTTTTGTTAAAAAAACGGGGGAAGGGCTTGTAGGATTATAGACAATGGTAAACAACCACATTTTGATGTGGTTTAGTGACATTTGTGGTGATTTGGAGATTATTTTTCTTAAATTCTTAACAAAAATTTGGAGTGCAGGAGCCCTGCGAGGATTGGGGCCAAATGCAACCCACATCCCCCCACCACCTCAAGTGTGTGGTAGTAATTGTATCAGCTGAGGAACTCTGTGAAAATCAAAAACTGAAGCATGCAATAAAAACAAATTTTCAGCATGTTTTCTTGGATAAAAACATGGCCTCTGTTATGAGGAAGGCTTTGTTTGCTTGTCTGGAGGGCTCAGATTAGATAATGAAGGATACGCATGCCCATGTCTTGCTAGGGTAGATTGTTAACTACCTGTTGAGCTTCAAGAACACAAGTGGGCCTTTGTCTGTGGGCTTCATTTGCAGAGCTGGTTGAAGAAGTTCCCCTTCTGTGCTGGTGGTCAGTCTCATCATCCAAACCTGTAAGGGGCAGGCAAGGATATATGGAAGATAAAAGCGACCTGGTGTGTGTCAGAATAAGGTGGCAGTGTGGAATCTAGGCTCTGAAAGGGGAATTGTCCTCCCCAGCTACAGGAGTGAAAAGGATGTACAGGGAGAAAAAACAGTAAGGGAAGCAATCCATCGACTCAGTAGAAAAATAAAGTGATGAATGAGGTGTTGGTTCTCACCATGTAAACAATCATTCTTAGATATGTAGAGGAGCAATCCACAATCCATTGGGTTATATCCTCTCATGCCATTTCTAGAGGCAGAAGTCCTGAAACCTTTTCCTTCAATTGCATCCACTCTCTTTTTCCTCTCAACCTTTTTAACCTGCCTTCTCAGAAACAGAGCATTTCAGGGTCTCTTCTTGCACTTACAACTCTTCATTTCTAATGTGCCTTCCCTATTTAACCCCTTCTTGGTAAGGTCTGAATCTTAACACACTTTACTCCTAAAAAAAACACACCTTCCCTTCTGTGCTTACCTGTTCTGGTGGGGTGAGAATATAGCTATGAAGTATACTCTGCAGAAAATGCAGTTTTATGCACAGAATAACCATGACTGAATTTTGGAGGATAAGTCCCCAGCTGCACCATATTCTTCGCAGGTAACAACATTTTATGCCCAGGATATACAAGTTCCGAAAAGAAGCACAGAAAATGCTGTTTTCTGCACAAAAATGCCACCTGTGAATTTTGTATAGAATAAGCCCCAAACTGCGAATAGTCTTTGAAGGCTGTGTAGTTTTCAAAGACTTTTTCATAGCAGGAAGAAAATGGCTAAAGTTACATGTTACTTCCTTTGAGAAGAAAATTAGCAAAGAATTGCATCTCTAGTTCAAGTCATGGCATCTTCAGTTAAAGAGAGCGAGAACCTGATGATGTGGAAGACCTCCTTCTGGCTGAGACTTTGGAGTTGCTGCCAGCTGGAGTGGTCAACACTGGACTTGAATGACAAATATTCTGACCTTGTGTAAGACACTTCTCATGCCTGTCCTGTCTCATGTTGATATGCCCTTTAAGTCAGATAAAGAAACCATAGCCATAATCCAAAGAAAACCTAGCTAGTGCTGCATGTCCAGGAGGACATTAGACATATATCCCTTGAATAGCATCCTGCCTAAGTGTTGCTGTTCAACTTCAGATCCTTTCAATCAATTCCAACTTAGGGTAACCCTAACACAAACCTATCTTGAGGTTTTCTGGGGCTGAAACTGAGTGATGTGCCCAAGGTGGGTTTCTGTAGCCAAGTGGGGAATTGAACCCTGGTCTCTGGGGACATAGTCCAGCTCTCCAACCACCACACTACACTGAGTCTCTGTATACCAGAGAGTCTACAGAAAGAGTCTACAGAGAGTATACTTAAGTATACCACATGGCAAATGGCTGTTGAACTCAATATAGTATACAAAATCTGTATAAGATATCATAGAGTGGTCTGTTGTTACAAGGAAATAGGAGAAATCAAGTACCTCACTGCTCATTTCCAAGTTCCTTAGAAGTGTTTAAATCATCCAAGTTTTTAAAAACCTTTTTGAGAGCTTTCCTGTCTGGAAAGCTGAGCAAAGAATTCTGAGGTAGCCTTCTACTGGCTTCATTGAGTATGACCCTCATGAAGCAGCAGCAGCAGGAGGAGAAAAAGCAATGTAGAGAAGCATTTGCTTCTCTCTTCATGGGAATGGAGAGTTGAATCTTTACTCCTTCATCTACATTTCGACATCTCAAACAGACAATGGAAGAGCCCACCTGGCACAGAGAAGATTCAGAGCGGATGCACAGTAGCACCATCAAAGTTAAGGCCTCGGAGCGTCTCGTCACTCCCCTTCCAGTAGCATTTTAATTTTTTCACCTGTTCCTGCTGTAGGACCCCTGTGATTTGCTGGCAGGAAGCCTTTATCACATGTGGAAGATTCCCAATTTAAATGCCAGCTTTTTAGCTTCTCTCCCCTTTTATTTTAATGTTTCCTTCTCACAGATTTCACTCCTTCTGGCTTGCTTGTTTCCTTGCTTTGCTCTCACTGTCCTCTTAAACTGCTCTGATTTTATTAGTTTTCTGAAAGTAGAGTGTGCAAGTATCATAGACTGTGCAGGAACAATAAAACACTTGTTTTTAAGGGTGGCTGTCTCAGTGTGAGCATATTGAGTGTGGCTGAATTTCCAGATGAGGCTGAGCTGTACTAAGGGATTGCTCAGTCATAAGGCATTTGCAAGCCAGTGTTTGTTTCATTTGACTCTTTGGTACTCAGCCACAGATGAGTACCAAAAATGGATTCAGCCAACCAACAATTTCTTAAAAGCGTACCATGTGCTGCCAGTAACTGTGGGAAGGAAACTAGCTATCCATAATACCTGACCACTAGTAATTAAATCAAAGGTTGTACATTCTTGTCTTAAAATATAAAGCTAGTTCATTCATAATGTACATAATGTAATGTACAAGTTGACCATGATTTATCTCCAAAATTCTCCTTTGGCTTGGACTATATGCCAGTTTAGTGCACCTTGTCTCTTAGAAGCTTGAACGCTGCAAACACATTGGTTCTAACACCAGAGACTTTGGAATATGTAATTTTTCCCAGGTGCCAGCATGGTGTAGTGGTTTTGAGCATAGGACTATGGCCCTGGAGACAGGATTCAACTCCCCACTCGGCTGTGGAAGCCCATTGGGTAACCGCAGGTACATCACATACTCTCAGCCCCTGAAAACTCAATGATAGGTCAGAAACAGCTTTATGGCACAAAATAACAATTGTTCTTCTGTACATCAGAGCCCTGGGCTGACTTGCTGACTGTGTCTAGAATGCTTCCAAATATGAGGTCGTTTGGCATACGAAAAGGTCCAAATTTTCGAATTGGACTTGAAACAAAAATCGATCATTTCTCTAACAGGGGTGGGGGGAGAGTTCATTTCTAAATTTATATACAGAGAGTTTACCTCTGTCTTCTAACCATAATGTTAAGCCCAGACTTGTCAGCTCTCTGCTTTGTCATCAGTAATGATGCCAGGATTAACTACAGAAGCCACAGACTTCCATTGCCCCATGCAGTTGGATTTTGCAGTTAGCTTTTAAGTAGCTATAATCAGAACTCTGGTCTGCTGAATCCACTTGATCACTGTGCTGCTGTTTGCTTCTGTGATCTTACAAGCCTTTGGAGAGTAGTGCAGGAATGATCTAAAACAAAAAATGGATAAATTTGCCTTAGCTTGTACTGGAAAAATCCCACCAATGGGGGTTCAGGGTGGCCAGAAACTTAGTGAACTACTGGCTTAGGGTGATATGTTCTTCCATGCTATTCCAGC
The DNA here is from genome assembly GCA_948474755.1 of Ctenosaura bakeri. NCBI lineage: Eukaryota > Metazoa > Chordata > Lepidosauria > Squamata > Iguanidae > Ctenosaura > Ctenosaura bakeri. Next base: position 44,061 of record CAOLHI010004310.1, on the reverse strand, counting down.
CACTGCTGCTCACTTGCTCATCTACAAAAGAGGGAAGAGGACCAATTTTAGTGGAAGACATGCACATATGTTTCTATCCAGAGAAGATGCACCTTTAAATATATTGGCCATTATTCTGTATCAGCTTCTTATTAAAGTGTACTTAACTAAATAACCTTTCCTGGCTCAACCTCCATCCCCAACCTAATGGAAGCATTATTCCCCCGTGCTGTGATCACTGCGCTGACAGAATGGACCTCCCCATGCAGCTCATGCCCAGTGGTTCGGAGGGAGTTACAATCATGGCACTAAGTAGCAATCATGATTATGAAACATTTATGGATAAGTAAATCTAGGTCACTCTCCACAAAAGTAACGCTCCTCCCAACTCACCTTACCAGGCACTGGCTGCCAGGGAGAAGGAGGTCCATTCTGCTGATATTAAAGCATGAGTGAATGATGTTTCTGTCAAGATGTGGAGGGGAGGAGGTTGATCCAGGAGGGATTACTTAAGTATATTTAACTTAGTTAAAGTATAATTACTTAGGTTAACTTAGGTATACTTAACTAAGAGAGACCCAGCATGGTGTAGTGGTTTGGATGTTAAACTAGAACTCCAGAGAGTAGGATTTGAATCCCCACTCAGCCATGGAAACCCACTGGATTGCACAAGTCACGCTCTCTCAGCCTCAGACGTAGGCAATAGCAAATTCCCTCTAAACAATTATTACTAAGAAAACCCTATGATAGGTTCATCTTAGGCCTTCCATAAATCAGAAATGACTTGAAGGCACACAACAAAAACAGCTAGGTAGATAGTGCCAAATACTGACCGTGGTTGCATATCTGCCCTCACAAGAAAGCAGCCAGAGAAAACTGACATTGCACAAGAATTTGGTATCACTTCAGAATTTGTTTCTAAACTTTGGCTAGTGCTGTTTGATGCAGCTGTGGGTCTGTTTTGCTTACTGCTTTGGTGAGCAGGGAAGTTTTGTATTGTGATGGGGGGCTAGAGGTAGTTACCTGTGATGCAGCCCACACGGCTTCCACAAAAAAGAAGATTATATGTATGAACCGCCAGTTTTATTTTATGGCAAACACCCCTCTAAGCCCTTGGGACTGATGGATGGCATGACAATCCATTGGGGTTGGAGTCCCTTTGGGAGGTAAACAGTGACCTCACTTCTAAATTGCCATTGAATTTGAGTGTAATCAGCCTACATCTTTGCTTGGCCTCTTGCTTACAAAAACAGCATGTTCTTTGTATTAGATGTGTGCAGAGGGTATTATTAACCCATGTTTGAGGAGAGAGGGTTCACGAGGAGTGCTTCATTATCAGATTTAGAGCCACATACCATTCTGTTATTGACCTGCCCGGTGTAATCAATGCGGCAGGCACACAGGTTGGAAATCATGTTCTCGGCCTATAGACCGCATACCTTGCTGCTAGTGCTGATTGTGCATTATCTTTTAAATGACACTGCTGAAATAAGTATGGATCTGCTGAGCTCCAAAAGCCCTGGCTTCGATTGGAGAAGGCTAAACCCCTTGCATCCCCCCCCTTTTTTTTTCTTTGAAAGGAAAAGGCTTGGCATTTAAGATGACTGAAGAAATTGCAATTAAAGGCTGAGTCAAATGTGGATGAACTCATTCCCGCTGACAGATGTTGAAAGATAGGAAATAAAACCGTGCGGTGGCACGTCAGAGACAGACCGGTTCATTGCAACATGAGATGCTTGAAGGGGAATGAAAAGACAAGGAGAATTGGTGTAAAGAGCAGCAGTTTGCACACCTGTGTGCAAAAAGGCACATGTGCACATGTGCACAATAAAATCTAGATGGCCTTATTGTGATTATTTGGAGTGAAAGGAATCCTTCTATGTACATAAAAAGTCATACAAGTGCCTATGCACACTCACTGTGGTTAACTGGGTTTTAGGGAGTTGATAGAATAGGAGCTCAACAAATGATGGAGACTCTTCATCCTTGCCGCGGTGAGAACATTAGAATGACTCTTCTCTTCCCTTTCCATCCCCAACTGATGCATTTCTCTCAACTGGTGGCAGCATCCCCAACATCATGTACTAGTGTTGCCATGTACGTTGCAGTTCAAAAGCCTTGTAATGTTCCCTGTACTCTTTTTTTCCAGGAGTGGTCTTTTTCTTCTTCTTCTTAAGTGCATGACAGCCCTTTTTCAGACGAGGCTGCTTGTTCTGCGCTTACCTCTCAATTCTTGGTGACAATGTTGATCTACAAGTTTTATTCAGATTCCTGAGCAGTGTTGGCCAGTTGTCGTCTGTTTTTTTTAAAACTGCTGTTTGAATTAATCTAACAAAAGAACTATCCTGAATTTGCATTCGGTATGGCACAATAAGAACTTACTACCGCTGTGCTATAGACTCCGGTATACCACCTGCAAGCCTGCATACCATTTTTCTGAAAACTGTTTCAGAGCACTGGAAAAATTGTGGAAAAGAGGGGACCCATCATCAGACGGTTGTACCTTCTGCTATTCCCCAGGTTCTTTGAACAGCGAAGTGGGTATTTCCTCATATCATATAAAAAGGAGGGTGGGGAGTGGAGAATTCATTGTAGCAAGCTTTTGGCAGGGAACGAGGAGGGATAAAGACTTCTTTGCTTCTTTTCTTTCACACTCCTGACAAATTATTTCTCAAGTCTCCACTTGGAAGCCAAACGCTCACTCCATTTTCAGTTGAAGCTGCTAATCTTTTCTGATCTACCCACTGTCCTGTATAATTATTATTATTTTTTTAATGTAGTGATTCTAAGATGAGCCTCTCCAGGAAGGTTAAATGTCCTCTCTCTGGCTTCTGCAGGCCTGGCCACCTCCCTTGTCTCATCCTTTAAAAAATGCTTAGGTATCATGTCATGTTTTCTGTCGCCCTCTCTAACTGTTTTAATATCTGCACACGCTCGCTCCCACCCCTTTGCTCCTTTGCTGAGCAGCTTGGAAACATTTGTAGCATATACCTTTTGGTTATTATCCACTTCATTTCGTGACTAGTGCCTGGCATTGCATAGGTCATTCCACTATAAAGGTGTTAAATATTTGCATAGTCAATACAGTGGAATGCGGGATGGGATTCTCGTCTGGGTTATATTGACTCATATAATGAATCGTTTCATCAAGACTTGCTCCGCTGCCTGCACAAGAGACTTGTGGTGGTATTCCATATGTTTACAGTGCCTGTCAGTGTGATTTTAGGAACATAAAGACGCTGCCTTATGCTAAGTCAGACCATGGGTCTATTTAGTCCTGTATTGTCAACACAGATTTCAGCACCAGTTCTCCAGAGTTTCAGGCAAGATTCCTTCCTCGTTGTACCTGACTGAGGATTGAACCTATTACTTTCTGCAAAGCATGCAGAGTTCACAAACACCTTGTTACAGGTAACAGCCTTACTTGCAACAAGTTCATTTTCTCAGCTAGCAAGGTCTTCCCCACATTGGAGAATGCAGTGACCCTAGGGTTTTCGGGTGCTGAAATGCTTTTTTTTTTTTTTTTTAAAATGCCCATTTTGGTGAGGCTTCAGTAATGCTTGCTGTGTCTCTTTGAGATGACCAGTGCTTTGTTTTTCTGTATTTTACTTGAGGAGTTGCACACTGTTGAGAAGAACAGAGGACTCTGCTTCTGCCCAAGGGTACTGGTCAAATCAGATAAGAAGACTAGAGCATTGCTTTGCTCTGGTCTATAAAGTTGCAGCCTGTAGGTCTGTAAACTAGAGCAAGGTGATGCTGCAGCCACTGCAGGAATCTGAAGTATTCGTCATCCCCAGAGCATCATCCCCACCTCGGGACCATTGTTAACCCAATTAATCAGCGGAGAGTGTCATCTTAGGATAGTTATCTCAGGATGCCTTTCTGGCAGGAGGTATTCGCAGGTCACTGGATGGTTTCGCGTAGCTTAGTGGGTGTGGGAAAGACATATAAGTGAATTATGCTTCCATTGTGATATATTAGCATCCTCATCTTTTCCCCCCTCCATGCCCTATCCATTTCACTATGATATATACATTTGCTCCAAGCTCTTCTGCCTACCTGTCAGAGACAGTGCTGGAAATGATGGATGGTGTAGCCCAACACATCTGAAGAAAGCTGTGTAGAATTGTGGAGTCTATGGGCAGTAGAGGTTTGGTGCATGACCACGCTCATGTCTCATTTTAGCATGTGCGTGATTTCTTGCTTTCCCATGCATCCTCACAGGGGGACCAGAGCTCTTCCAGCCCCACATAGTAAAGTTCCTTCCACTGTGGTGAAAATAAAGCACATACTTTCTTCCATATTTGCTACACATTGCTCTTCATTCCAACTTTAGATTCCCTGTTAATGACGTACGAGGGTGAGATATGCATTGAATGAAAGACAACAATAATCTATCTACTAATATATAAAAGTCAAAGTTTATTTGCTTGTCTGTGCCAGGCGAAAACCTCATATGATTGAGGGTGTGAGGACAAGACCTCATATGATTGGCTGCCTGAGAAGATAATATAGAATCCTGGGGTTGGCAGTTTAGAGAGGGACCTCTAAAATTCTCAGACAGAGAGCTCCTGGTCCTGGCCAGTTGCTATGGAGATGAGGCCTAGCAGCAAGGAAGAGGTCAGTATATTCCCTCAGAAACCCGACCACTGTATGTTAACAACTCTGAATTACAGATTGGGGCCATTTCCGCACTAGCCTGTTATAGCGCGATGATTCCACTTTCAACTTCCTCTGGAATCCTGGGGTTTGCCAGCCGGCCCCTCCCGAAACTGCAAACCCCAGGATGCCAGAGGATGTTGAAAGTGGAATCATCGCGCTATAACAGGCTAGTGCGGAAATGGCGTGGACTGGGGAATATGGGGGAAAGTTACAGGTACTGGACAAGGCAGTTTGGGGAAATTAGAGACACAGGATCTCAAATCTTTCCAATAAGTATTACCTATGAGAAAATAAAATCCTGGACAATGCCGGGTATATACACTAGTAAATAAATAAACTTGATAGTGCTGTGCCAGTGATAAGCACCAGTATTTTAAGTATCTGTTTGGCTTTTAATTTTTATGCATAGCTACAGCAGATCACAGCTATGTGCATAGCTACCTACCTACCTAGCTACATGCATAACTACAGCACCTTCTTATTCTTCTACAATGTAATTTATAGCAGAATTGCGCTGTTTAGAAAGCTCACTTTAGTTGTTTTATCTCTTTCATGTTTCATTTTTAAAAGTCTGGTTCTACATACCCCTCTATTGAAGAAACAAACAAACCACGGTGCCTGCCTTTTCCTTTAACCTTTGTCCTGGGGTGCCCAAATGAATGAGCATCGCTGAATAGAGTTTCATAGGAAACCCACTGGCTGCAATACTGGGAAGAACTTTGACGTGGTTTAGAAACTCCACAGCACTTCTGACACCTGGTGGTCATCCTAGGGAAGTGAAGGTTCCAGCGACTCTTGTCTCAAGTATTTAAACGGGGTCATTGCTATCTCCGCAGACAAGGCCTAGCGACTGGAACGTCCATTAGTTAAATGTTGCCACCAGACAATTGCTATTAGACGACTGTCTTCTCAGTAGTAGGGATTTTGGAGGATTTTTCTCCCTCTTCTGGTATAAAAAGTCACTTTGGATTACTTAGAAGGAAGCAACAGATTCATAGAACATTAAATATATTTGTACATTAAATATATTTGTATGACTGCTAGCAATTCTGCTATTGTCAGGCAAATATCCCTAGTCAAATAATTAGCACTGTGATCCAAATTGAAATCTGTGATCCATCCTTCTTCCTATGTAGATTTTGTAGTAGGTTGTTGTAATAGGCTGTTGTATTCCCTCCCCTTGCCCATAATATTTACCTAAAATTGACATAGATTCCCCCAAACCACCCCCCAAAAAACCTGCTGTAATTGCAAGACTTTGTGTTGTAAAGTGAAAAAGCCAGGTAGGCACACAGTTGAAAGTATGCAAACGTCTTCCTTTGAATGAATGAGACTTCAGCAATGCTAGCGACTAGCCTGTTCCACTTAATTTGGCAGGATGTTAGCTCAGCCCATTTTCTCTGGATTGGGACCACAGTCTTCTCTTCATGGCAGTGGTGGTGGGACAGAGCTTCCAGTCTTACAAGCAAATTTGGCACCCACATTTACAAATCATGGCTCAGTGAGACTCTTTGCCATACGAAGCTCAAGGGAATGAGCTCGAAAGGTCATTCTTTCATTCCATACCACCAGATCAGTATGAGATAATGTCGATTCAATGGACTTCTGTGGAGGAAAAAAAAAAAGATCTCAGTATAAAAGCCATGGAGTGTTTCAGGACTTTTAGACAAAAACTGCATGAGTGTCAAGAGATCTCCAGTACTTCCAAGAGCTGGATATTCCAGACACCATCCCTAAGGTGCTTGTAATTCTGAGACACGACTTCCGTTTGCATTAGACTGAATATACAACTTCTGCATAGCATTAGGATTTATTTAGCCTCTTGGCAAATGACAGACAGGATGTCTGAACAGTAATGTCTCCCTTGAGGAGGTTGGTTGCCATTCCTTTTATGGAGGGATGGAAGCTAATTGCAGAGGTGTACGGTAAATGTCATCCTTTCACCAAGATTAAACCACTGAGCATCACAGCCACCTCCCCCCCCAGCACACCTATTCATCCCTTTCTGCTACTAAATGCTTTAGTGGTGAGAATGTTGCTCTGTACTTTTTAAAAGTGTTTGGTTACCTAATATGGGCACAATATTCTTAGATTCACTTTGCTCTAAATGGGGGGGGGGTCTTCTTTCATGGAAGGAAGCCAGCTAGCTGTGGTTGGATGGGTTATGGAAGAGGTACATCCGCACTCCTCATTGTGCCATAAGTTGCAAGCAAGCAATGTAAGCTTAGCCCTTCGAGACTCTAGGTCAGATGGAATGCAGCAACTGGTGCTTCTGTTGCCGAAGTATTTCTTCAACTGTCAACCCTCTGTGTGTGTGTATGTTTGGGGACTGCAATCTGTCATCTTTTTCAGCCAAGACTTCCTATCAGTACCGAGTGAGACTAACTAAGATGTGGCAAAAAAAGAGAGTGGGTATCCCTAAGTGACAGAGAATATTGTTTAATTGTTACAGTTACGGAAGTCCCGGAAGGCAAGCTTCCTCGTAGAGTGTTACCTCTTTGCCGAGATGCAGCGAAATCCTCCCGGCGCTACTTGGCTAGCTGAATTTCATTGCATTGTGTTTTTCTTTCTCTTCCTTTTTGTTGTCCCCCCCACCTCCACCCCAACCACCACCTTCCTTAAGTTCACGCTAGCATTAACAGATCTGTCGGTTCAAAGCAAATGTGTCACGTTGGCAGCTGTTACTTAGAAGCATTTTCTCTCCCCCCCCCACTTTTCTCTTTATTGCATTTTGTTCTGTAATAATTGCATAGCTTTTATGTTGAGTTCTGCATAAATGCGACTGAGTAGGAGGGTACGGGCTTGCTTTCTATTATTCTGCCCCTCACGCACGTCTCCTTTTCCCCATCTTTTTCCAGAACCACACGTTGAGCCAGCACGCTCAGTGAGCCCCTGGCACTACAGGACACCTCTCTGCAGAAGACTTGACGGAAGCTCAGTGGGGAGGACCATTTGAACATTACATCCAATCAAAGTGTCATTTGCAACCCAGATGTAAAACTCTAATGATTTGGCCATGAGGCGCTGCTATTATAAGCAGCTGGAAATGAATATTAATGGAAGAGATTAAAAGTATTCCATGCGCAGTATTTTTTATTGTCCTGCTTGAGCTTAGTGTACTTTAAAGCTTCTGCTTCTGACTGGATTTATAGTTGCTAGATAGGAAGCTGCTTTGATGCTCTTGCCCTTTGTTGCTTCTTGTATTATACTGATAGTTCCAAGATTTAGAAGTGATTTTTTCTCCCTCCTTTCCTTTTCTTTCCTTTTTTTATTTCTTCCTTCCCTGTTTAACTGCTTTTTAATTGCAATTTTAGGTAATTGTGCGTCGTGATGTGATGGCTTGGCTATTGTCTGACTATTTTTTTTACACTTTTTGATTTTTTTTTTAAGAAAAGAAAACAATTAAAGACTAATGCTTTGATTGGATTTGCCAGTTCACCGGACAGTGATTAAAAATAAAAAAATTAAAAACCCTATGTAATGAATATCATCGGTTTCAGTGCAACTGGATGGTCTGCTTTATAAATGTGACTTAATCTGATTGCATTAACTAATACAGTTCAATAAAGGGAATACATTGGACAAGTGTTGGAGTCTCAATAAATCTACAAGCGTGCATACCGTTTTGGGGAAGCACAGGAGTGCAGTATGGCATCAGACGGAAGAGGTTTCTTAACTCTAAGCCTTTACAAAAACTTTTGATCCATAAGAATTTGTAGTGGTTATATGAGTTTATTTAATGCGGCTTAAGTTTTGGGAATTCCAGTGCTGACTCAAACTGGCCAACTCTGTTGTTTTGATCTCTTAGGGTCATATATGAGAATGGCCTGTAATACATGGATACTAAATCCCAGCAAGCTGTTGGCTTATGGACACAGACACATACATACTTATACACACGTGTATATGTCACTCTTCCTTTTTACTCTAAAGCAGGCCAGCGAAAATGTAGCCCTCTTTGGGAGTTGCAGTCCAACTACAGCCTTGCTATAAACTTTAGAACCTGAAGACTAATGCTTAATAAACAACTACAGTAATAGGAATAATGTACATCTTGCTATATTCTGCCTACACATTCTTTCTATGGATAACGGCTGTCAAAATCCTGTAATCACAAATAGAATTGGCATTTCCAATATGAGAAGGACACGATTCCATTCTCCAGGCACTTAAATAATGTTCTCCATCAATTGCAATAGTTCTTCCTTATCTATGGGGGATATATTCCAAGACCCCCAGGGGATGCCTGAAACTGCACATAGTACCAAACCCATATATACTATGTTTTTCTCCCCTATACGTACATACCTATGATAAAGTTTTTGCACTTTGGGGCTGTTGTTAAGGGTCACCTGAGCACAAACGCTGTGATACCACAACAGTCAGCCTGATAACTGAGATAACTACTGAATGATTAACAGTTGGGTAGAGTATATATCACAGATATGCTGGACAATGGGTTTATTCACATCCCAGGTCAGACAGAGCAGGATGCAGAAGATTTCATTATGCTACTCAGAACACTATGCAATTTAAAACTGATGATTTGTTTATTTTGGAAGTTTCCATTTAATATTTTTGGACTGGTGTTAACCTCAGACAACTGAAACCTCAGAAAGTGAAACCGTGGATAAGGGACTACTACTGTATATGGTACAATTGCAGAGACTATATTTTTTGGAATGCCAACATGAGAAACAGATTTCCCTGAAAGGGAACCAGTTTCCCAATTGTAAGTGGATTGCACATTCAAAATTGGTGCTGAATTATGCTCTTCTCTGGCAAGGTAAGAATGTGCTTTGTATTTTCAGGCTTTTATAGTGAGGTTTAAAAGAAGACTTGTCTGCTCAGAGTGCCGGCATATGTATGGTAATTGTGCAACTTGGATGCATCCTTTTGAATTAGCCCCTGCGAACTGGAACTCCTCATTGTGCTAGAGAACTGTTTGGAGATAAAGCATATGCACCTTTTACCTAAGCTGGAACAAGATCAAGTGAGAAAATGGGCTTGAACAGAGAGAAGCTATGTACCAAACAAACATTGCTTGGTCAGGCAGTCTGATTATGTGGGTGAATGTGAGCTTTACTTGAAGGTTAATATCGAACCAGCTCACTTTGCCATCCATATAGTTTCACAAGTGCTTCATCAAAGGTAAGATGCCAACACCAAGAATACTGAAGCATACACTTCCAGGGCAATCTGGTCAACCTGAATGTTATTTGCACTTGTACAATTACATTGTACATTCCAAGCTGGGATGTTCAGGGGAAATGGTGCTCAAGTTGCAAGCTGCAACGATATTCCAAAACAGGTAGATATTACAAACTTCAGCAATATCACTACATAATGTTTTGAGAATGCCAGGTTTGAGAGTTAGCATGAATTGTCAGGGTTTGCATCTGTGATGGCAGGAGATTATCTCTCTCTCTCTCTCTCTCTCTCACACACACACACACGTTATTTATGTAGTACAAAAACACAAGTGGTGTAGATCCCTTCAGCATCAGCTTAAATTCTAAGGGAATACCTGTAGGATAGTTCAAGAGTGATGTACTTTTTTTCCAGTGAAGGGTATCATAGAAAACACTGTAGTAATCCTCATCAACAGATCCCAGGATTGGTTGAGGAAAAGCTTCTTTAGATTAATTGATATAAACCTGATTGATCGTGGTGCGGACATGCCGTAGGAAGGAAACAGGCAGACTTCAGACTTTGTCTTCTGAAGAATGGAAAGTTCTGGCACCCTTCTTCTTGCTGTGTTCACTTTTCCTACGCAGAAAGATTTGGTGACTTAAAACCAACCAGCTCTCTCCTATGAAAACTGCAGTCCCCATGAAAAGATTGTTCTTTGGCATATCTGAAGGTTTGCATGTGTATTCAGGACAACAAAGCAGATATACCACATGGTTACATCTAAGGCAAGGAAGGAGTTGTGCAGCCCTTCAGGTGTTTGTCAACTGCAGCTCCCAGTTATAGTTATATATATAATTATATAATTATATAATTATCTTTATTTATACCCTACCTTTTTCCCAGATTGGGATTCAAAGCAGCTTACAACAATTAAAAAGACATATTTCAAACCCACATAGTACAAAAGTTAAAACATAATTAAGCAACCAAAAAGAATTAACATAATGGCCATTTCCGCACTACAGTGTTAAAGTGCTGCTATTCCACTATCAACCTTGTATGGAATTCTGGAGTTTGTAGTTTGGGGAAGGGCACTTCGAATTCTCAGCCAAAGAGGTCTTTAGTCTCAGTAAACTACAAATCCCAGAATTCCACAGGGCATTGAAAGTGGAATAGCAGCACTTTAACACTGTAGTGCGGAAATGGCCAATGTTGAAATACATAATTAAAATCCACAACATTCATCAGCAAGACAGTATCCAGCCTATTCTATGGGAATGGCCAAATATAATCACACACCGAATGCCTGTCTGAATAAAAACATCTTTTCTCAATTGCAGGAAGATGGTAGGAAGCCTGCCAGGGCTATTTCCACACTAGGCTGTTAAAGTGCTATTATTCCACTTTCAACTTCCTATGGAATCCTGGGGTTTGCAGTTTATGGAGAGGTCTTTGAAGCTGTTCCCTAAACTACAAACCCTAGGATTCCACAGTTTGTTGAAAGTGGAATAATAGCACAATAACAATCTAGTGCAGAAATTGCCCCAGTCTGACTCCCAATATTTTTCACCATTGGTTATGCTTGCTAGGACTGCAGTCTAAATAAAGGCTGCTCATAACGTAACTGACACATATACCAATGGATTTTAAAACATCATTAGTATGAGGTCTAAATAACATGTGAAGAGTAGTCAGTTCCTTTTAATTTTACTCACTGACAGCTTTCTGGACACTTACCTGTCAAGAAAACTGATTACAGTGGACCTTCCCCTTTTGCAGAGCTTAGGGGGCGAGACTCTCACAAAAGTGCAAAAATTGTGAATATAAATAAAAATTGTGAATGCCAGTTTTTTTAAACCTGACACACCACTTTCTACAAATCTCTAGGTCTTCCAGCATGGCTCTCTGGTCAACTTATGGTGGAAGCTGACCATAGACTCCTGCTGGAGGACCTAAAGAGAATATATCAATTCTGCAAATCAGCGAAAAGGAAACCAGCAAATGTGGAAGGCTGACCATATTGATAAAAACTGAAAAGCCAACATGAGGTAGGCATTAAAAGGCTGAGGTCCCCAATTCTAAATTCACCTGTGCTGTTAGCTCACAAGATGTGCCAAGCCTGGTGCACGTTACAAAATGACAAGATGATACACATTACAAAATGATAAATACAGTCACTGATGTAATGGCTGGAATCATATTGGAGTCTCACTTAAGTTCCTCCGTGGAAGTAGTTGGACATATTTATTTATTTATTTTGCCAAGGAGGGATTTTTGCATTGCATGCAGAGATTTACACCACACATTTTTTTCAAAGTCTTCTTAGCCCTATCTGGGTCACCAGGACCACTTCACAGATATAAAACATACAAAGTGTCTTAAAAAATGTATACACCATTAGCAGCTTATAATTCTGGAATGTATTTTTTTGCATTTTTTTTTTCAAAAAAGTGTGTACACCCTTAAGAGGGTTAAAGATGCCAATACTAGAAAAGTGTTGTGAAATTACAAGAGAAACTTTAAGTGAGGTTTGCAGCTCTGTGCTATGACAATGTGAGAATGCATTGCTGTTCAGGGGCAACAGTCTGAATGCCTTAGATAAAATTTTCATTTAAGGCTGTAATTGTAAAATTGTAATTTTGCAACACTGATTAAGTCATCATTATAACAATTATTCTTCAATATAAATTTATTTGCTTGGCCTTCAAAGAGCTACTATTAGCTGTTAGAGGGTGTATACATTTTGAGGGAGATACTCTTATATATAATTCTTTAAGAAGTGGGGACAGAGTCATTTAGCCCTTCTATCAAGTTGGTACTGTAATTGTTGGGGCTTTTTAGGCGATGAGCCCAATAAACAGGCACATTGTTTTAAAACTCTTGTGAGTAGTATACCAAAATGCTATTTATTCTAGCCCCAAATGTCATATTGGTGTGCAATAAATGAAGTTGTCCTACCTGTTAAAGCTGGCATTATCCTTGGAAGTAAACGGAGAGAGGTTTTGATAACTCTTCAGAAAATAATCAGATAATATCCGTTCTTTTAAATGCATCTTTTTGTATTTGGATGTAAATGTCTGCCCCTCAAGCGAACTTCCATAAAATGTTTGATTGATGAGTAACAACTAAGAATGCAGCTTTGTATGCAGTTTCTCTTGAGAAAGTCCTGTTGAAATAAGTAGAATTTCCTTTTGATTAACCATGCTAAAATCCAATGCACACTTAACCTTGGAGCAAGCCCTTTTGAATTGAAATAGAACTTATTTCCAGGTAAATATGCAGAAGACTAGACAGCATGATACATTTATCAAGTGTTTTCTAATTTGGAGTGAGTACTTTCCCCTCCTCAGTTCACTGTGCTGAAAATAAAAATTTGCCTGAATTCAAAGCTAGACAGAATGTTAAAACTGTATTGTGCAAAATTATTACTTTCATGCACAGTCTTAAAGACAGAAACGACAGAGATACTTTGGTGAATCAAACCTTGGCAGCCTATTTTCATAAGACCACAACAGTGCAGTCCTATACTTCTACTCAGGAGCAATCCCAATCGAATAAAATAAGGTTTACGAAGGAGTTACTGGATGGTAGCTGTAATTTTTTTCCAGCTATCAGCAACCTCTACACCCATCATTAATTTCAAATTCTGAGCATGCACGACAAAGCAGAATGTAATAAAAAAGAAACTTTTTTAAAAAGATCTCTAGCATGATGACATTTATGTAAGCTTTGATTTCTGTAAGGCGAGAGCAACACATTTCCAGCCCTCGCACATGTTAAACACTAGCACAGTTAATGGTTTTTTACACTTAAATTTATCTACATAATTACATGTCATGAGAACAATTATAAGTGCCCAGAGGGATAATTATAAGATATCACTAGACAACTTCAGAAGTCATTTCTGTGCCATCAGTTTTTATAAGGTTCTGTTTTGACTTCACAGAACAGGGCTTCTGGCGTTGCCATTATTTCCCACGTTTTAAGATGGGGGAAAAAAAATTAAATACATTGCTGTGAAATTTTGTGGTTTGTTTGGTGGGAGGGCGGGCGGGTGTGAATGGGACAGTGGGGGGCTTCAAAAATCCTGCACACATACACACACACACACACTCACACACACACCACAAATCCTATGAATAGAAGCTGCACGCTCTATCAAGTGTAGTACAGGTTGCAAAAGTTGACAGAGTTAATTTGGTCTCTAAAAAAGAGAAGGTGGATTTGGGGAGGTGTAGGGGAGAAAGAACTGGGTGGGCATGCTTTCTACCCTCACCCCCACATACATTTTGGGCAAAAGAAGGTTAGGACTGGCATGCACATGATTCCCCTGCCTTAATACAACCTGTTGCATGTTTACTACTTAATGTTAAAGTGATGCTCCAAGCGAAGAAGTGATGGGGAAGGGACATCTCCTTCCTTTTAGCACCAGCCTTTTCACAAATGCCAGGTGTTTAAGTATGTTTTGTGCTTGCTTAGTGCCAAAGAGAGAGCATTCTCCCAACCTGCCCTTGCTAAATGATACCAAGATACAAAGTTGGACTCATTGCTACACTCCAGTTTCAGAAATGGATGTTTTAAATAGAAATAGCAATACATCTCACCATGGTGAGGAAGACTGAAGTGAAGCTCTTAGATTGCATCGGCAGAATATAAGGCTTCTCCAGGCATAATTTTGTGACCTCCTTCTCCCCATGTGCTTTAGTGGTGCCAGAAGACTCCCTTTCCCAAAACTGGAACAGACAATTCCATGGTGGAAGAGGTTTGGCACTCCTTCTAATAGAAAAAAAGATAGTTAATTCTGCCAGAACCAGAGCCAAGAGAAACAAGAAGGGGGTGTGCACAAGCCCAGGTGAGACCCAAGGTTTGGTTCTGAAGCGTAAGTGCACACACACACACACACACACCCCTATGCACCTGAACACGGAATGTAAATCTTCACACATGAAAATGAAAAAAAAATGCCCTCCCCCCCCAAGACAGGGTGAGATTACAAAAGTTGTGCATTTTCTGGTGTGTGTTTTTGTTGTTGTTTTTTTGCATTTTTGAAAAAAAAAGTGTAGATTTTCCTGCACAAAATTTGTGCAAAATGCAATGTTTTTCACAAAAATGCTGGTTTTGTGCAGAAGACACCACCTTTGTGCATAAATGAGCTTTTAGCTCTTGCTAATTTGTATAAAAACACCAGGCTTTTTGTTCTTAAAGAAAAGTTAAAAAGAAATCTTGTGGTAGGTGATCATTCTTTTCTGGTGTAGTTCTTAACGTATCAAAATATCCTTTCACATTGTGGATGAGAAAACAAATTGCAAATATTCTTTACATTATACACACAAATGGCAAATACTCTTTACATTATACTCTAAGAAGAAAAGAAATGACAACGCTAAAGCATCTCAACCAGGACTGAGCATGCTCAGGAGCTCAAGGAACATCACCATCATCAACAACAATGAAATCTTATGACTCAGAAAAAAAAATGAAAAGTTTGGAGGGAGTTAGAGGGAAGAAAAGGACCTCTTTGAGGTCCAACCACCTTACAATGTCCTGGAAGAAGACGTGGTGAACTGGCTAGCATCCTTAAAAATAAAGCACTCCCACTAGGACATGAGGATACACGCTATAACATTTTGCTAGAAGTCCCATTTTGTAAGCAGCTATAAATCAGCATGCTTAAATGGACTTTGGGTGTGCAGAGCCACTATGCCACTGAATTCCTGTAGCAGAAGATGGCCATTGACTTCAGACTTTGCTTCTGGGCTTGCCAGAACCATCAAGTCAACTCATGGTCCTTCCAATGTTTTGGGCTCCATCTGCCAGAATTCCTGACCATGGGCAATGCTGTCTCGAATTTCTAAAAGATGAAATTCAGTAACATCTGGAGGGCCAAAGGCTGAGGAACACTCTTCCACTTGTAACAGCTCTGCTGACGTTAATTTAGAATTAAAACTGTATTCAAGCATTATGTCTGAAGAGGGTACGAGAATATGGGTGAGACAAATGAGATAATAAATTGTCCTCCTCATCCCATTCACCACATACATCCTTGTCCTATGCTCAAAGTGATCACTCTTCCTATATTGAGGGGGGAGGTCTCCAGGGGGCTTCTACTCACGTGGGCCTGAAAAAAGAGTGGAATTTTTGGCATGATGGGAACCTCAGTAAAGCAGGTGCATTAAGATTTCTATACCTAAACTGGGCTTCAGCTATATAAGAAAATGTTTTTTGACTTTTAAAAAGTCTGCATGCAGAAAGAAGCCAGAGTGGGTTTCTTTTAAAGAGAGAGAAGGAGTATCAGCAATGCCAAGAGTAAGATAATTACCCTGTCACCTCCAAGATTCGTAACAAAATATGAACCTTAGTTGGCTGTATTAATGAACAGCAATTTAACTGCTTGAGAATGTTCTCAGGGTGGAATAAGAATTAATTTTATTTTAAAAAAATTGGCATTCTTTTTACGTGGACATAATTTCTTTCAGAAGTGCAAACCACAATTATTATTATTTTTTTGTATGTGTGAAAACTCTTTGTGGGCATCATTATCCATGATTCTCTAAGCAGATAAACAAATCCCAGATTGAGATTCAGAGGAGATGATTTCGACAAATACTCTTGTTCTCTGTTCATCTAAAAACAGTAATTCCTCTGTTTAAAAACAGCCCCTTCCCTTCATAAAATTGTAGAATCATTCCAAGGCAGTCTAGTCCACTGTGGGGCAGCTCTCACACTAGAAATATTCTTTCTAGTACTGAGATGGAATCTCTGTTCTTGAAATTTGAATCCATTAGTTCATGCCCTGGTCTCTGTAGCAGCAGAAAACATGCTGGCTCCATCTTCTAGATGACATCCTTCAAGTATTTAAAGATTGCTTTCAACACCATTTAATGGGCCTTGGCTCCCCCATAAACCAAAACAGCATGGCCACAACTTTTTGCAGACATTTGCTAGCTCTTATAGACTGGACAGGAGGACTCCCAGGCCTTGATCTTTGACTGCAGGTAACATAGAAGAAACAAGTTCAGCAGGACACATGGGAACATAGGGAATCTAAATCAGAGCATTCATTTAGATGAATATTTTCTATGCCAGGATGAGCACACTTTGGATCTTGGAGGGCCATACTCTACTGTCCCAGCCTCAATTTTGGGTGGCTGGAAGTGATGCCGAGCATTCCTGGCTGCTTTCTAGGCTGTGTTTAGGCTAATTTCATAAGGCAGGAAGAGTCTAGATTATGGATAGTTCAGTTTGTCCACATTCTTAGACTTAGGCCCTTTTCACACAGGGTTAAAAAAACGGTGTAGAGCGACCGCTGACGGAGGTTGTCTACACCGTAACATGGATTAGGGCGGACTACTTTTGTGTAGTTCCACACCCCGATCCACACAGGGGCAACCAGAAGTGGTGGCGCCATGTGCTTTTTGAAAACCACTTTTCAAGTGATTTTTAAAAGCACGGGGCATGCAGCCCCGTACAGCCCCGTCGCAGCGCCCGGTGTGGATTTGCAGGCGCATGCAAGTGTGCGCCTGCAGACCGGCGGGGGGCGAGCTTCTGACTGGCGAGCTTCTCCGGTTGGCAGAGAGCCTCCACCAGCCAGAAGCCGCCATTTTGGATGCCGCGGGACGCCGCAGGATGCCGCCGCATGTGGAGCAGCGAACTCGTGCTGCTCCACGTTGCGAAGGCTCCAGGTAAGCTCCATTTTGGTGTGTTTTCAGGCGTGGCTTCCTCCGCATGTGAAAAGGGCCTAAGCTGACCTGGCCACAATAGTCCATGCCTTAGTTATCTCCTGATGAGACTACTGTGATACACTCTACATGGGGCTGCCCTTGAAAAGTGTTCATAAGCTGCAGCTTGTGAAAAAGGCAGCAGCCAGACTCGTGTTGGGTCTCAATTTTAGAGATCATAGAAGAATTACACTGGCTTCCAATTTGCTTCCAAGCTCAGTTCAAGGTGCTAGTGTTGCCCTACAAAGCCCTAAATGACTTGGGGCCAAGAGATCTGGAAGACCACTGCTTCCCCTAAGAGCCTGAATAATTTGAAATGTATGTTTTAAGTGTTTCAAAACTGGATTGTTTATAGACTGTGTTTGGGAGCTTTTAAAGAGTTTTTCAATGTATGTTTAAATGTTTTATCTCCTTATTGTTTTAATTGTTTTTTATTTGTTCATTGTGTCAGGAACCCTCTTGAGCTGGGAGGTGATATAGAAATAGTAAAATAAAATAAGGTTTTGGACAAAAAGTCTTCTCAAGCCTCATCCAGAGATTCTGGAATCTGTGACCTGTGATCTTTGGCATGCAAATCATGGCCGGTTTCAGTGAGCTACCAACCTTCCTCATCCACCCAGACATTTGGTACCCATTTACAGAGAGATTAACAGCACTTCCGAGTTGATAATCTTTCATTGTTTCTCAGCACTGAGGCACTCAACTGGGATTCTAAAAAGCCATGTGTGAAAGGAAAGCAGCTACCAGTCCAAAATTGATCACTTAATCACTTTCGTCCGATTCTGTCCCTATCCTATTCCTATCCTGCCTTGCTTCCCAAATATAGATTAAAAAGAGATACAGGTAAAACCACACATAGCTAAAACATGTGGAAAGTTAAGATTTAAAATGTTATTTAACTGAATAGAGAATGAATAAATATTAATTTAACAGAACAGATTAAAAACAGTACAGCACTAAAGCAAAAAAACCAAAATCGAATCACCATTACAGTCATCCCTCCACATTTGTGTGGGTTAGGGGGCACAGAACCCACATGGAAACGGAAAAATCACAAATATCTTTAGGCCTCCCGAACCATATTTAACACACACACACACACACACACACACACACAGTATGATCCATGGATTCAGTACACTGCTGATTCAAATGTACAGTACTTTTGAATATGTGGTGGGGAGCACACCAGCTGCCCAGTTCTGCCTTTGAGGCAGTGGGGTTCTCTTGCAAGGCAGAAGCGGGCAGCTGGCGGGACTTGCCATTGCTACCCTACTCCATTTTTAATAGAGACTTACAAGCCTCATCTTGCATTTGTGGTCTCTTGCAGTCTCTCTCAGTCTTGTGAGGCTTGCAGAGAGACTGTAAAACAAGGCAAAACTTACAGGTCGCTATTACAAATGGCACAGGGCAGCAGCAGGAAATGATCCACGAATAATCAAATCCATGCAAATTAAATGTGTGAATGTGAAGGCACAACTGTATGCAAAAGAAACTCCTGCTTGAATAGAAAAATCTTTACCAGATGGTCAAAGAACAGCAAGGGGGAACCAGTCTTACCACCCTGAGTAAGTCCAAAGTGTTGGCCTGTATTATTATTATTATTATTATTATTATTATTATTATTATTATTAAACTATAATTTTATTACTTCTTCTATTTATTTGTTATCCTTCCTTTCTTCCAGTGTAGAAGCTAAGGCAGCTTATAAGACCAGTCAACGGAAGACACCTCTTGTGTTTCTTTTTCTGCAAGAAGCTGGCCATTATTCAGTTTGGTTTCAACATTTTAATACATATACAATGATATAATAATAAGATGTAAGACAATCCTTACACAAGTAGCAGGCAGTGACCACATATAGAAGGGTACCATTGCCTTGTAAAACATCTTCTTATATACAAGCTTATTTTAC
Organism: Ctenosaura bakeri; assembly: GCA_948474755.1. NCBI lineage: Eukaryota > Metazoa > Chordata > Lepidosauria > Squamata > Iguanidae > Ctenosaura > Ctenosaura bakeri. The sequence continues at coordinate 24,654 of CAOLHI010004310.1, read as the reverse complement.
TCTTTATCCTCCTATACCTTTTTTTGCTTGCCTTCCATCATATATCCCACCTCTCTGTTTTTGCTTCCCCCTTTTGTCCCCTGTCTTGTTTTAAATTCCATTTTTTTAAAAAAAATGTGTGTTGCATTTGTTGGTATAATTCATGTTATTTTGGGGAGGAGGGTTCTGGCAGAAATAAAAATATAGTCAGAATGGAAAAAGACGAAGTGTTCCCCATTGGGAATGTGAAGTGGCTTATGAAATGATTCCTAGGCAGCTGGGGCTGAGGTCTGACAGATGAGGAAAGGGTGTTAGGCAATGCTCCACAGGACTGGGGTATTTTGGAGAGGTTGTCTCCTAAGGAGAGGCAGCCCCATGGAGGTATCCTGGCAGGGAGAGAGTTCAAGAGTGTGTACATTTGAGCCATTTTTTCCCCACATGAGGAATGTGAAAATACTAATTTAAGTGTCACTTCTTAAAGCAGCCTATGTAGGACGGGGAACTGCGAGCACTTAGCAAAATCATATGTACGGCTCTATTGAGAAACCTGTACGTTTCACCACGGGGAGCTGTCGGTGACAAATGCTGAAGTTCAAACTATGCCGCAATAGGTGTTTCAAAAGTCAAGCTGCAAGTTTCATACCGCTGGCCTTCTTAACCATGTAATAAAGAGCGTGAGAGAAAGCTGTATTCAGACCCCATGCCGCATGAAATCTTAAGTGTTCCAGTACACAATTCATGCTATTTTTTGAACCTCTCTCTCTCAGTTTCCTCCATATAAAGATTTTTAATTTCTGCCTTGGCTGTTGTGTTCTTGAATCCCCCTCTCTTCCACCCTACTCAGTAGCCAGAGGAGTGCATGGGGGATAACTGCTGGTTGAGGTAGAAGCTGGCAAAAAAGCCTGACAATAAAAAAGGAAAAGCTGATCTTTAGCTGGGCGATGGGTGTGACAAGCCTTCAATGGACCATTTAAGGCAGGGCAGAATGGAATGGTGGGCTCAGTTGTCAGGCTCAGCATGTGGCATATAAGTACGCTGGCAATGAGCTGACCTTCATCTCAGACAAACTTCTTGTCTTAATAATAAGCACTTTTAGCCAAAGATCTCAAAGCATGTTCCATAAGCTAATTATACCCTCATAATGTTTCATCAGAAAAGGGGTGTGCAAAAAGTAGACCGTGGTCAGCTGATGGACCACTGGCCAGTTTTTGATGGACCTCCTAGGACCTAATGGTTGCTATGATCTTTCAAAGAACACAGGACTATGATGTCAAAAGTAAAAAGTGCAACAGAATTGGAGCAGGTAGTCAAAGTTCCCCAGAGTGTTCCTTGATCCTTGTTGTCTTTGCTGTTTTATTGTTTCCTTGTCTGCAGCCTGCTATTCTGAGCTCTGACTTAATTTCCAATCTCCTCTTCCCCCTCCTATTCCTGCTTCCTTTGGCCTCCGATCCCAACTAGAGTAGACCCACCTAATGATGGAATGGAATGGAAAATCAACACATAGATTAATCCCATTGATCCTGTGATCCTGTTTTAGTTGGGACTAACTAGACCCTTAGTTATATATCTCGTAACCACAGACCACTCCCTTTCCCATGCCGCAGTCTCTCGAGCATACAGTTTCTTTAATAAATAGTTCCCCTTCACATAACAATGTCTTTGATACCGATTGACAACAGTGAGCTTCTACACAAAGCCAATGCAGGTGACCCAAGACCTTTGTACTTTATAGCTAGACCCACAGGCCAACTTACTTTTCTGCAGTGCCCCAAGGTGACACTACATTGGTGGCACTGTGAGAATTAAAACAGCAGCTGATCTTAGCAGCTGTTCACTGGCTAGCTGGGTACTGCCTTTTCTTTACTGCTTTTAAATAAGACCACCAGAGCCCACTGATGGAGAGCATTCTGCACACAGAACCTCCCTCAAATCTGGATGCAGCCCTGTCAACATGTCACTACTTACACAATCCTCATCAGCAGCTTGTACTTAGAATCTCTTCTGGTTAATTTATGACATTTCTAACTTGACCTCTACCTTGACTTGCAACATTTCTAATCATTGAAAAACAGTAATGACAGAAATACAAATTGAGAGGGAATGAGAAGCATAAAAAAATGACCTGCAAAGCAGCTTGAAAGCAAAAATAGATGTCACAAAAAGAGGATCAAACATATGGATAAATAAATAAGCCCATCCATTCAGCTGCCCACACAAATAATGGCAAGAGAATTACATAACATAATAGGAAGAGTTAAGCACAATTCCTAAGAGACCCAAAGACCTTCCAGAAAAGAAAAGTCTTCACACCGTAGAAGAAGCCATCTGAGATAGAATGAGTCAGTCCTGGAAGGGAGGTCCACAGTTTAGGCACAGCTCAGAGAAAATCCTCTCCCTGGGTCCAACCAGAGTTACATCAGATGTTTCTTGGACACAAATGGGATTCTCCACTGACAATTCTAATATGTCAGCAATTGCAGCTTTAAACTGTTAAGCCGTTAACACGTAACAGTGAATTAAATAAACTTAAACCGCAGAATTCTAGAATCTGAAAACAGTCTCTCTTTCTCTTTAAAAGATAAATAGGTAATGCTTTTATCAAGCTTAGATTAGGGAGCTGGCTAAAATTGCAACTAAAATTGTCTCAAGAGCTGAATTGCAGTGGTGATTTTGCTTGTTGCCTATTGGAAAAGTTACCTTTTTGCACCATGACTTCCTGAATCCTTAGTTACTAGCCATGCTGAGAGTTTTCGTTGTAAACAGTAACGTTTCCAAGCTCTGCAATATCTTCTCGGATATGTGGTGAACAAACTTCACACAGGTGCACATAGATCATTAAAATGAACATTAATTCCAAAAAAACTGGAGATAGATTGGTGGAAGGGGGAGAGGGAGACATTCTCCAGCATTCTCTGCCTTAGCGTAGGGGGCATGGTTATCTGTGACGTGCCGTCTTTTGGCTTTCTGTCGAGACTTGCTGACACAACTGATTTCCCGACTCTATCAAGACACTCCTACTGTGATCAGAGGCAAGGAGCTGAGCGGAAGCACCTCGACACAATGTCAGAACAGCAGAGTCAGAGAGTGTGGATGCCACGTTGAGAAGGCTTTTGTCTCTGGTATGAAAAGGAGCCGGATTATTTTCTTTTCTTCATATTAAACAACATCAAGGGTTTTTGTTTTGATTGTAAGGGAAAATGTCATAAAATACTACAACAGAGAACGAACCTTCTCTGCAGCAGACTCAAATCTGGTAGTGCCTGCAATACATGTTGGACGACACCCCCATCACTCGCAGCCAGCATTATGGAAAATGTAGTGCAACACATCTGAAAGATCAACTGTGTTGCGTTATGCCATCATGTTTTTGTAAAGGGAGTTTTTCCAGCTCTACTTGGAGTCAATGGAAGTTGAACCTACACGTAAGGCAAGCATTCCACCACTGAGTTAGAAGCCGTCCCGAGGGGATGGGCTGCTTATGACAACCATATTGTTTCCAGATTGTTCTTGGTCATGACTGTTAAACTCTCCAAGGAAAACTAGCACATCTGAAAAATGCATCTAAAATATTGAAAACCTCACATGGCATTGATCTCAAAGAGAAAATCTTTGTGTTGTCTTTCTGCTTTGGGGCTTCTCTGTTATATTTCAGGGGTGTTAATGTTGCTTCCACTGACTCTCCCTTGCAATTTATCTAACCACTACAAATATCACTTTCTTGGCACATTCAAACAAGAACTATTCCTGTAATTGTAACAATATTTCAACCAAAAGGCAGAATGGTCTCTTTGTGGTAGGACAACATCAGTTGCAAAACTGCTTTGGAACAGCAAAATCTTCCTTCTGTTCTCAGAATGGATCTCTTTTCTAACATGGAGAAATTATAAGGATGTTATCTTTGCTGATTTTCTTCTTGAAGGAAATGATTAATATTTTGGCCATTTTCTTCTTGTTGCATGAAAGTATTTGAAAATTGTACAGTTTTCAATTATTATTAAAAGTTTGGGAGTTTTAAAAATAATTAATTTGTGGTTGTTTGCACAGAAGACAGCAGAAAATCATGTGCAAATTTTATGCAGAGTAAGTTTCTAACTACAGCATTTTCCAACTGCAGAAAAAAACATTTTCTGCATAGAAGTATTGTCTTTTTTATTTCCTGCTTGGACAGTGCTGTGTTTTCTGTATGAGATGACAATATGCAAATTTTGTATAGAATAAGGTCATTTCCACACTACACTGTTATGGAGCTATTATTCCACTTTCAACATCCTGTGGAATCCTGGGATTTGCAGTTTAGGGAGCGACCTTGAGAATTCTCAGTCAGAGAGCTCTTGGGCCTCAGTAAACTACAAACCCCAGAATTCCACAGAATGTTGAAAGAGGAATAATAACACTATAACAATGTAGTGTGGAAATGACCCAAGTCTCAAACTGCAAGGATTCTCATCAGTCCAGGTTTCTCCTAATCAGGATTTCTTGACACTTGGAAAATGTGGGGGTTTTTTGGCCAATTTTCATTTTTTAAAAAAAATATTCTTCCCATTTGTATTGTAAAGATTGCAGCCAAAGACTGAGGAAATCTAATGAGCAGGAAGGATGCCTTGCTGTTAATTGCTCTCAATAATTTCTTTCTTCATAAGGAGTTAAGCAGTGCGGGTACTGAACATAAGGGAGGGCTATACTTCTGCTGCATTGCATTACGCTGAAATGATTCCTTAAAACTTTTCCGAAAGGAAACCAAAAACAACACCAAGGAAATGTCTTTTGTTTTTCTCCTGGGCCTTTCCCTGAAGGAGGCCAATATCGACCCAGTTTGACAAACAAATACTTAAGCCATTCATTGCATTGGCCAGTGCACATTCCCAAGGGCAACATAGGTGGGCAGGATGCCATCTGAACAGATGGGCACAACTCTAAGCAACCAAGAGACCACGTATGTGAATCAAGCATGGGTGTTTACTGTAGGCATTCCCCAATGAGAATGGCAAAATGGCACTCCGCAGTCAGCTCTCTAACTCAGTGAAATATGCATCTCGCTGACTCAGTCTGAAGGTGGATGGAAACTTTGAAATTCACCAGCAGTGGAGAGATAGTCCTCCCTCCCTTTTCCTGCTGAATCCAGACAGGGCGGCCATTGTGAGGAGATCGAGGGACTCATTAAAACAACCTCTTCGCTGCCAAGCTTTTTGTCCGTGTAAGGGCAGCTTTTGACAAGACGGCAGCCAAATTTTTCTCTTGGATCCTTTTAAAATCCAAGCAAAGAGGTTAACCAAGGGGCTGCAGTTATGGAGAATGATGAGATTGTTTTAAAGCTTTAAAAATGGGGGTGAGTATGAGAATCTCTGTGGTGCAGGAATTTTTATTCATATTTTTATTTCTTGTTATACATTACTGTATAGGGTTATCCTGAGAGACAGCAGACATTCAAAAAAAAGGCTCTTATAAAATAACACCCACACACTCATACACTGACATACCCGCACATCCTGTATTTTTTTGGATTTAATACTTTTCTGTCTCTCATTAGGTACTTCACCAGATAGCTGTGGCTCAAGCAGAATCCCATTCCCTTCTTCCATGTTGCTGAACCCCTGAATCATGACTTGAAGAGACGGTGAAGTGGAGGTAAGCCCTTCCAAATTTACTTGGCCACTTGGACCAGCATATCACAGTGGTGGGGATTTGTGTGATAGCAACAATGGTATTTTTGGTACTGGATGACAGCAAGGTATAATCACTCTGGATGGGCTATAGCTCAGTGGTAGTCCTACTTTGGCCATATCAGGAGAAGACATGACTCACTAGAAAAAATAATAATGCTTGGTAAGGTAGAAGGCAGTAGGAAAAACATGTTACAGATGGATAAATTCAATCAAAGAAGACATGTCACTGAATCTGCAAGACCTGAGCTCGGTGACTGATGACACAATGACATGGAAGTATCTCATCCATACAGTTGCCATAAGTCAGAGTCAACTTGACAGCAGTTAACAAGTAGAACATGTGCCTTTCATAGATAAGCTCCTGGGTTCAACCCTTATCCAGAGATTGGGGGGCACTCCTATTTTCCCAGGGATCCTGAAGTTTTTCACAACCCATTTGGGAGGATGGGGAGAGAAACTGGCCAAATGTGCTCCTTATAGGACCTGCAATTGGCCATGTTAGACAGTTTTCAGGGTTACCTGTGTATTGGTGCCAAGAAAAAACCTCATTCCACCCTCCCAAAAACTGGAAGTGACCTATGTCATGAAAAAAGTGCCCTTTTGATCAAAAACAAACCCAAGGAAGATGGCTGATAAGGTCCAGTTTGACATGAACGGTGCTCTGGCTTTTATAGTCATTCATTTTACATACGTTATTGTTGGTAGTGTTGTGTGCCTTCAAGTCCTTTCCAACCTAGGGCAACCCTAAGGTGACCCTACCATGGGATTTTCTGGGACTGAGAGTTTGTGACATGCTCAAGGTAAACCAATAGGCTTCCATGGCCAAGAGGGGAAATAAACCCTGATCTCCAATTCTTAAACCTCTGTACCATGCTGGCCTGGCCCCTTCATATTCCACTGACATGCATTTTCCATGCACGTACAATCAGAGACAAAGATCACCCACCTACCGATTCAGATATTTAATAAGCCCCTAAAGGGAGGAAACTCAGTTTTGAAGAATGAGAATGCCTGGCAAATAAAACATAAACCAATCATTAAAAAAAAACCCACACAAATCAAGCTAACATGGAAGACAAAGCAAGGGCAGTTGGTTAACAAAGGCTGGTGCAGGGACAGACGCAAATAAATACAGAAAGTTCTATATATAGCTGGAATGTATGGAAACATATTTTACAAGATGGGCCGACATACAAGTTTGGTTGTTGGTTTCTTTTAGTGTTTTCTTCTTCTTCTTACATTCCAGACTTGGTTGGCCCTCTGACCATTGAAGCCCTGGGGAAACGCTGCCTCTCAGCTATTCAGCCCGTGCTGAGAACTGAGTCGAGACCTTACGTCCCCTGCACAGCTACAAGCCCCAGGGGCCTCCAGTCACTGCCTCCAAAACTTATATAATAATATAACCCTAGTTCCTCTTTCCTTCAACCTTCAATAACAGTGGAGCCCCTCCTGACTATTCCCCCACAATCCAAACTTTCCTTTAAAAAAAATGAGCTACTTCTTTCAGAATGAAGTAAATTGAGAACACTTATGGTTAGTTGGTGGTGATGGTGAGGGCATTGCATGTATGTTTGCTTTGGATTTTTTTAAAAAAATAAGCTGGTTTGCAGAGTTTAATCCAAGTACAAAATTTGAACTTCTAAAATTTATTCTGTCATATATAAAGCCATCACCTGAACTCTCTTTAAGTTTAAAGGCAATGCTTCACACATGAAATTTTAATCTCTCTCTCTCTCTCTCTCTCTCTCATTCCCCCATTTAGCTTTAGCTGTTTTGGGGAAGCTAACCAATGGTCAGTGACATAAAATTGCATAATTTAGTATTCATTTGCATAATGTGGTGTATTAACATATTTTTTCTTGATGTAGAATTTCATTGGTTCATATTCTCCATTTGTATGCCTAGAATATTACTAGCTGCATTAACCAATAAAACATACGTTCAGGTCAGGTCATCTACACATCCACTCCTTCCAACAAATTGCAAATGCCCATTATTTTTAGAGGTGAGGACATTAAATGCCCTGTTTCTGATCATATAGTTTTCTCTCCTGTCTTCCAACCTAACGTGATGTGCCACTGAGGCGGCCGGCAAGAAATACTTAAGAGAGTTTATCTACCTTTGCATTTAGATGATACCAATACAAATCTCTGAAAACACATTTAAGAACTCCAACAACATACAGCCCATCATTTGTAGAACAAAGAACCAGTTCTTTGGAAAGAGGCTCTCTCCTTCTGTATGCAAACTATTGCAATATTCTCTTTTTCATCTAAAGGCATCAAAATAACTCTTTTCTGTCTGCCTCCTGTAATCTGTTATGAATGCTCTGCATTTTGTCATTAGACTTGCTAACATGTTTTGCTTGTGTGTGTGTGTGTGTCTGTGTGTGCATGCTATTTTCCAGGGAGAAGAATGTTTATTTCCTTCCTTGGTGTCATGGAAACAGAAACACTTACCTTATGGTGGAGTTTGCCTTTTCAGTAACAATAGGGCATATAATCAGAGAGCAGGTGACACCCTAACTTAGAGTAAGCCCATTTTGAATCTTCATTTGTATGTAGCTCTGGCTGTTGCTTTAGAGGTCCCGATACAACCTCACTACATTTTGTTAAAAAGACTGTGATCCTGCTTGGGTGTGATAGCTTGAATTCTGGTACCCAGAACTTGAACACACTCATGGAGTGATTTTTCCCTGTTTGTTTGAACGGGAGGCCTCCTTCACTGTGATTTTTTTCAGAGAAAGATGAGGGATTCTTGTGTTGTGTGTCTTCAAGTTCTTTCTAGCTTAGGGAGACCCTGTAGTGAACCTTTCATGGCACTTTCTAGGGCTGAGAGCGTGTGACACACCCAAGGTCACCCAGTGGGTTTCCACAGCCAGCCAGGGAATCAAACCCTTGTCTCCAGGGCTGTAATCCAATGCTCAAACCCTACACCATGGTGGTTTTCACATCCAGGAAAGAGAGAGAGAGAGAGAATAGTGGTTAAGAGCAGTGCATGCAACAGATCCTTCTTTTGTGCCTAATTATAGAGAATTGTCATAGGAAGCTGCCTTACAAGAAATCACACCACTGGTCATCTAGTGCAGTATAGCCATTTCTGTTTTCCAGGATTTCAGATAGGATATTTTGCCAGCCCAGCCTGGGCATCTTTCCCTGGCAATCTCCCATCCAAATATTATTTATTTTCTTTCCTAATATACTGTTTTTCTCGCACCACATTGCCTAACAGCCCCCCTCCAAGCTTAGCTTGCTGAATCAGATGAGATTCCAGCATGGTATAGTAGTCTGAGCATTTGACTATGACCTTGGAGATCGGGCTTGAGTTATGCATTCTTCAAATTAATATTTCTGTGAAACTAGTTAACAGTCACAGAACTAATATGTGTATGAACATTCAAAGTGAGTATGTAAAACAATGGACCTCATCTAGCCAAACTGAAGCATTTAAAGGCATCTTAGCTGATGAAATGACCTGTGGTTGTGACTCAGCTCAACCTAATATTTTTGGGTAGACATGTACAGGATTGTACAATTAGACATCTGGCTGACATCACTGAGAAAATTAAAACCCAGGCTTGCGTGCTTCCTATCAAAATCAACACAGCCATAAAACAGTTAACTTTGGCTGGAATGTGGACAAGTGCTTTTCAAAAATAAATAAATAACGTCTGTGAATACATAAATCATGTCCTGATGTTAATGAACTTCCTTCTTTGACTTTGGGTTTAAGACACCATTTTTCTGTGTGTGAGGTGTGACCCAAAACTGTCTAGAGCTGAAAAAATATTGGATTGCCTGTGACATATTGGTACCTGATAGCAAATGAACTTGAAAGGACAAAAGAGATGCCTTGTGGTGTTTCTTTTTATTTTTTAAAAAATACTCTGGGTTAGAGTAGGGAAACCCTAAATTCCAGGTCAAACCAAAACAAGGAAGGAAGGAAGGAGGGAGGAAGGAAGGAAGGAAGGAAGGAAGGAAGGAAGGAAGGAAGGAAGGAAGGAAGGAAGGAAGGAAGGAAGGAAGGAAGGAACATAAAGAAAAATCCCTATAGGATGAAATTGCAAAATTAAATGAAAAATCAAACACGAAGTTACAATACCTGAATTCAATAAACAATGGCGTTATCTTTGTCTCTATGCATCGTTATTCACAACATTTGTACCCACTCCTTGTCTTGAGAAAGTTTACCATCTATTGTGTACGTATGTATTCAAGTTGCCTGTCGACTTATGGATTTCAGATAATTTGGTCATTATGTGAAGTTACTTCAGTTTATCTAAACAAGGGATGGATATCTTTGTAAATTTCATTCTCACAGTCAAGAGCAAATAATTTTACCATTTTTCTCCTTGCTGCAATAGAGTCATCAAAAACTGTGCATTATTCTTAGAACATCTACAGAATTGACTTCATTAGCTTCCCGAGTCAAATGGAGATCTTTAAAATGTACTCTTGCATTGCTAATTATAAATTATACATTTATAAATTCTTTTCCCATCTTGGAAGAAAGGGCAGGGGGTTTCTCCCCTACATTGTTTCTCTTCCAAAATTCTCAGAATCTGCACATGTGCCTGGAAGAACTCTTGCTGGAATTAAAATGCATATAGCTCAAGTCTGATCTCTGTGCAACTGTGTCTCCATTAGATTTCTCTTTTGGAAAGGCAGATAAAAAGAGCAGAGCAGGATGGAACATCAGCTCCCTCTGTTTCACTCTTCTTTCCAAAATGTATTCAAATGTTGCAACAGGCAAGCATGATTTGTGGCAACTGAATAGGAGCAGGCAAGATGAAAACATCGTTTCACACAGAGATGCAACAGGGAAACTCCTCTGAATAATGAACTAGCCAATCATGCAGAGACACAGCAGAATCATTACCCAAAAACTCTCCAATGGGAGCTGAAGAGAAGGAGGAGTGACCGAGGGGAAGCTATGGCCTGCAGATGCTTGGAGTTCCTACAAGCCTTTAATTAACTAATTGATTCTAGCACAGCAAACATTTTGGTCTGTGTGTTTGTTCATACTTTGAGTTTGTGAGTCTAATGCTACCAGCTTTTTCACTGTGAATAACACAACTGATACCAGACTTAACACTTCCTCAACAACGTAACGCATTTCAGATGAGTGAGTTACAATACGTAACAACCAAAGCAGGAGAAGAACAACCCATGCTAAAGTAAAACTATAACATCCAGCTCTACCCCGATCTGATATGTAAGGTGGGAATTCCAGCATATTTAAAATATGTCGCCTCATCTCTGAAAGGCCATAATGTATTTTCTAACTAAGCTCCCGGCTGCACTTTTATAATGTGTATTCAAGAAATATAAGCCTTAGTGAGGAACTTCTGGGCTTCAAGCTCTTAAAAGAACATCCCTCCAAGGGCTTAAATGCCCTAAGGGCAACAGATCCCTTCTTATTTTGGAAGCCAAGCAGGGTCAATACCAAGGCACATCAGGTGTTGTGAACTATATTTCAGAGGAAGGAGCTGGCAAAATCACCTCTGAGTATTCCTTGCCTAAGAAAACCCTATGAAATTCATGGGGTCTCCATAAGGCAACTTGACATCACATACATACACAAGGACATCCCTCCATCCCAATCTATGCACAGTTAAAATTGGACAAACTCAGAATGGCCGCAGGCTCTTGACTGGAGATTGTAAACAAAATGCGGCAGGTTGTGGGGGGAAAGGACACTTGGCAAATGAAATTGACATTTTGCAAATGAAATCAAAAAGCCACAGAACCCCTGCCAGGGTTATTGCTCAAAGCAGAAAATCAGAAGTTATCCTAGAGGGAAAGAAAGGGTGTGAAATTCTCTCTCCATCCCATACCAAAGTTATTGTGAGTCCTTTTTCCAAAATCATGTTCATCTGTTGTATTTTATGATTCAAGACAAAACATGTCTTGGATGCCTGTGCCAGACTTGGAGTCAAAATGGTTAAGCAGTAAACATTTGTAAAAAGTGAAAAGAAAGAGGGAGGGGGGCTTGTATATTACACAGCAAAAGGTCATTTTACAACAACACATTAGGGGGCATATTTTTGGTACAATGTCCATGAACTGAGCTGCATGATTCCCATTAGTTTTAATGGGAGTTTCACACTAAATCTATGTCCATTTTGCTAAGGAAAAAATATCTTGATGTACTTCATTATAGCTTGGGGCGGGGGGAGAAAATAAAAGAGAAATCCAATGAATTTTGAGCCACTGGCTGTCTGCAGGCTTCAGGGAGAAGCTTGTTCACTGGAGACATGACTTAAGCAACTGCAATTGCGATTCAATTTTTTCTTTTTTTGCAATTTGCCTCCACAAAAAAGGAGCAAGTCAGTCCTTCCACTATGGACATTGTAAGTATTTGTTTCTGCAGCAACCATGAACTGGTGTGAAATACGTGCTTTGGAAAAAAGAACACTACCCGGCCACAAACTGCTATTCAGCTTTTCTTGCTGTTAGAAAAACTATCTGTCTGTCTATCATCTATCTATCTATCTATCTATCTATCTATCTATCTATCTATCTATCTATCTATCTATCTATCTATCTAATAAAAGTTTCAGAGCAGTTTATGGGTTGTTCGTTTTATTGGATCTTTTGCTATTTGGTGAACAGCTTGGAAAGGGTGCTATAGCTTGAAGACTATTGGAAAATGCTTTTTGGCACAGTGGCTGAGTCCCTGCTAGCAGTTCCCAAGGCTGTTTGAGAGGCAGAGTCCTAAGGGGAACAGTGGTGCAAGACTCCACAGTGATAGCAGAGCCAGAACTCCAGAAATGCAAGTTAAATCAGAGAGAGACACATTCTAAACATGAAATCATGCAATACAACAAAAAAAACCCTTCGTTACTCAGCAAGTGATGCATGTTTGCTCATAAATAAGTCCCCCTGTATTCACTGGAACTTATTACAGGATAACTGTGCACTGCAGATTTGCAAAGCAACATCATGCATGCCTACTTAAAGGAAGGAAAACAATAAAAAGCAGGGCTGAGAGGAATATGGGTTGCTAGATAATGTCCAGCTGCTTCCAGGGCATTTTCCGTGCAAAATAAATAAAAATATACCTATACAGAAATATATGTTATATTCTGTCCAGAAATATAATGTTCAATGCAGAAAATACTCTTTTCTGCACAAAAATATCATGGGCAAATTTTGCACTTAACACTAGAGTTCAGTGAGAATTGCCAGATGGAAAACTGGAGTTAGCTTCTGTATATTTAACATTCATGTAAAAGGAGGAATTTCAGCAGCTTTCGCTTGTCATGCAACCAGGTAGCAAGTGACACTTGCTGAAATTCCCTTTTCTGTACAACCAGTAAAGGTACAAGAGTCCTCTCCAGTTTTCACTTTAGCAACCCTAAGTCCAAGAGCATCAAGGAGGTGACAAGTATCCCAGCCCTGTGCAACACTTTAGACCCCAGAACCTGGAAAATTTGCTTGTTGACTACAACTCCCACAATCCCCCAGCAAGGGTTTTGATGTCTCTTCTGCAAGCAGGTGGCATCATTGCTGCTAGGTAGTATGAATGTAGTTCCAAATAGCTAATGATGTGAGTGTTCTGGTTAGAGTGTTGAACTGAACCTTGGGAGGTCTTGGTTGAAGTCCACATCGAGCCATGAAGTTTATTAGGTGACGCCTGGCCAATCACCCAGAGTCTGACCTCCTGCATGGGGAAGTTTAATCATGCCTTCATGATTACAAAAAGGAATTAAAACAAGCAACCGGTTCTTTGAAATTACAGCTAGCCCTCCACATTTGTGGGCTTGACTTTTGATTATTTGCAATTTTCTTCAACCTCTGCCCTCCCCCAGCTCAGGAGCTTCTTTTTCAGAGGTCCCTTCTTTTTTGCGTGACTCTCACCGGTCTAAGCAGCCCTTTAAAAAGTGCCTCAGGTCTTCTTCCTCCTCCACCCCCAGCTACCTGGCCAGCTAAGGACAGCTTAAAGCCCAATTTCTCAGCACCACAAACCCTCTCTCAATGTCCCTCCCACACCCAAGGGTTGAGATTGAGGCCATTTCTGCACTACACTCTTATAGCGCGATTATTCCACTTTCAACATCCTATGGTCCCTCCCTAAACTGCAAACCCTAGGATTCCATAAGATGTTGAAAGTGGAATAATCGCGCTATAAGAGTGTAGTGCGGAAATGGCCAAAGTATAGGGCCACTATGTTGACCCATCCCTTTTCCCTCTCCTTCCCTTGACCTGATTTGGACTCTGGGTGCTTGCTCTCCCCACCATGCCTTGGCCCCCTTCCGACACACACACAAACACACTTTGATATTTGTGGTTTTTTCCATTTTTCCAAGAGTCCTGCGCCCCTAACCCTAGCAAACGTGGAGGGCTAACTGTTGTTGCTTCCAAACTCTGCTGCTACTCAGAGTAAATAATATTAAGGTGGGCAAGTCCATCAGTATGTGGCAACTTTGTATGTAAAATGAACTGCTTGTTGCTGCTACCTTTCAAAGACATTCTTCTGAGCTTCTGGTTCAGTCCCCCTATACAATTATTCATCCCCACTCCCCTTTAAAAAAAAAAAAGCCTTCCAGAAATACAATGTGATAGGAGGCTACAAGTAGCAGCAAAGTATTTATTATCCCACAAGCATTACCTGGCTTTTGAGTACACAACAATAAGCAATGTGCTTATTTAATTTTTAGTCATTCTTAACAAGTGGACCACTTCATTTATAAATAGAAGACTGATTCATGTGAGCTAAGGAAAAGGGAGGCAAACAAAAGGAAAATGGATTTTGATTTTAGTCCTTTTCACCTACAGACTACTCTCCCATATAACCTTTTTGTCGCAGAGTACCACAATTACGATGAAATGTTCCTTTTCTTTAACAATCCAGCTGCATTTTCCTAACTTTCTCTGTCATCCAAACACGTAACTGCTGTGAACTAGTCACAAATTGAGACACAATGGAATTTGAAAGCTGGGTTGACAAACGGAAGGGTGCTACTATTTTCTTTTCTAGAACCACCTTGTTTGCCCTTGCAGCATTTTACAGGAAGCAAAAGAGTACAATTCTGTGTCGTTGTGCGCTGCTGTTGTTGCTGTTGTGTAGCTTCAAGTCATTTTTGACTTATGGTGACCCTAAGGTGAACCTATCATGGGGTTTTCTGGGGGCTGAGAGTGTGTGACACATCCAAGGTCATCCAGTGGGTTTCCATGGCTGAGTGGTGAATCAGATCCTGGTGTCTAGGGTCGTACTCCAATGTACCCCCCGTCCCATGATAGGTTCACCTTTGGGTTGCCATAAGTTGGAAACAACTTAAAGCAAACAACAATACAAAAACAAGCAGACAAAAAATGTAGGTACCGTCAGATATACCCATATCCTTCAAATTTCTCCATGTGCTGTTGGCATCGAGGACAAAGAAAGCCAATACAGAATGAGGTCAATGCTTCCTGGTAAGTCAAACTTTTATGGAGTGAAGCTTCCTGACAAGCAAATCCCAATGCTGAAAGATGTGGTCTTTAAATGTGGTATTTAAAATGTTAAGGTTTATTCCAAGTTTGGTGCCAGGTTCATAGTCCAGTGCTCAAAACACTACATCACACTGAGGGCTCTTCCACACCACACTGTTTTAGTGGTATTATTCTACTTTCAACAACCTGTGGAATCCTGGGGTTTGCAGTTCAGGGAGGGGCATTTAGAATTCTCAGCCAGAGAGCTCCTTGGCCTCAGGAAACTACAAGCCCCAGAATTCCACCGCATGTTGAAAGTGGAATAATAGCATTATAACAACGTAGTGCAGAAAGACCCTGGCTCATGTTTAGGGTACCGTACTGTATACTGTATCTAAAATAAGAACTGCACATACATTATGAAAGCATTTGTCTCCCCTCTCTCTATCCACTTTCTCCATTCCTTTTTATTGTTTGAAGAACTTTGTAACATTGGAAACTGGTCCCTGTTTTTTTTGTTTTCCCTTTTCTTCACTGTTCCCTTTTCCTTTCCCAGACTTCTGGGACTTTAATCACACATACAGGGACTATTTTGTCTCTTGGCGTTGTGTAAGCCACTCTGGGAGCCTTTAGCACAGGAGTGCAATGGGAGGATTGAAATGCTTTCAGTAAATAATAAATAATAAATAAAATACACACAGCAGGAAAACAAACAACGATCCATTAAAAGGATCCCAGGAGAACTCACACAATCTTCGCATGCATCAAAATGGTTTTCCCACTCTGGAGATTTTAGAAAATATCACCTTTTGGATTCCAAATGGGAGCTGTAGTCCAGCAAAGTAACTTTTCCAAGCTCTGCCCCTGAACTTTCAGAAGGTGTTTTTCCTAGTCTATTCTTTATAGTGCCTCTAGTTCAGAAAGTAATACAGTGTGAAAGCTTTTCAAGTGAAAATTAGAGAATGAGAGGATGGACGTAGGTGTTCCAGCTGAATCAGCAATGGAACTTCTTTAAAAGAAAGGTCTCAGACTTAATTTCAAGTCTGTTCGCCCCCCTTTGGAAAGATTGCAAAGGTTGGATTTGTTGCATAGTTGGGGCAGACTGGCTTTGGGGGCCATTTTGTGGGAGGGCAGGACATTAATTCCATCGTACAGCCCACACATTTTGTACAGCAGAGGTTCCGCCATCAGTCCCTGGCTTCTCCTGTTTAAATGATTTGGTAGCAGGTGATTTAATTTATGTATTTCCTTATTTAAGTTATAACCTTCTTTTCTTCCACAAATGGGACTCAAGGTGGCTTACAATAAAATAATATAAATGGAATTAAAATATAAATGAGGAGTAATACAGTTGGCCCTCCACATTTGCAGGTTTGATTTTCACGGATTTGATTATTTGATTATTTGCTCCCCCCTTACACATCTTGTGCACTTCTTTTCTAGGGGAACCTTCTCTGTCAGTGTCTCTAATAAGGTCAAGCAGCCCTTTAAAAACTTGCCACTGGTCCTTCTTCTCCTCCTGCTGTCTGGCCAGCTAAGGACAGCTTGCAGCTCAATTCTTTAGTATTACAAACCCTCTCCTGATGCCTCCCCACCCAAGGAAGGAGTTGGGCAAAAGAGGAAGTTTAAGGCCCTTTCCCTCTCCTGTCCTTGACCTGGTTTCAACGCTGGGTACCCTCCCCCCTCCCCCCAATGCCTTGCCCCCTTCCTATAGACACACACATTTTGATATTGGTGATTTCCCACTTTTTCAAGAGTTCTGCACCCCTAAACCCTAGCAAATGTGGAAGGCCAACTGTACTGAAAATCAGCTGCCTGGATGTCTGTCAAAATACCTAATGACAGGGCTGGTCTTGGGGGTCTTTCACTGTGTCAGAGGTAGGAGCTTAGTTTTGGAGGTCAACAACAAACCTAATTGAAGCCGCCAAGGTGGAAGGTTCCCCAAGAAAAGAAGTGCTTGAAGTGAGGAGGAGAAGTTGGAGAAATTTGCTAGTAATCAAATCTGGGAAAGTCAAACCCACAAATGTGGAGAGCTGACTGTATCATCAAAGAGCAACATGCCATTTTTAAAAATGTGCCACCGTACTGCTAGAAAAGAGGAAACATTCTTTGTGGGCTGATTCTGACCCAGGTGCTAAAATATCCTGACTGGCCTTGGTACTACACATTGTGATGGTGTGTCTGGGTAAGTCATTTCACATTCCATCTCAGGCAACAAAATAACTTGGACACTGTCGAAGAAATATCTGACTGCCGGTTCAGTTGGCTTCTGTCCATGGAATGGGAGATGGGATGCCATTTTATCTGCCCTGTGCCAGCCCTGGCTAGAACTTTGGCACAATATTCCCCACCTCTTCCATTGTCTCAGATTATTGCCCTTTAATTTTAAACAACCCTCCCCTTTCATGCACACCACAACTCTGTCAATTTCTCCCTCGCTCTGTCATGTTAGGAACATCTGTTTCACTTCGTACTTTTTAATGGTTTGCCTTTTGTGCGGCATAATAACTGGCTCTTTCCGACCACTGTTTTATTATTCCCTCCCCCTTCTCGCTTCCCTTCCCTGCAGCTCCACTTCAGGCCGTGCAGATTATAAAAACTCAGTTTCTCTGCTTCTGACCACTGATCTGGCCTCTTTTTAGAATCTTCACTTTGATTCCGCACATACTTGGGTGGCTTTTATTTTGCTCCCTTCTTTGGGATTTAGTGGATGTGGGGGATTTTTCGCCCCCTCCCATTCTTGCTTTCCCCCGGCTGCTGTTTCCCCCAGGTTCATTGTCTGCCTTGCGTCAGCATGCTCTGCAGAGTTGCTTTCTTCCCTTTCATCCTTTGCATGATTTCAGCGGCATACGGTGATCATCACCTTTCTTTAAAAACCAGCTTTTTGCTATCACTCTTTCTTTAAAATAAAAAAAAATAAAATAAAAATAAAATAAAAATAATTCCAAATCCCAGGCAACTGCACTGATCTATTTTGATTATTCTTATCTTCTGTTTTTCCCCTGCCCCGATTCCGGGTCTGTTACTCTGCGTGATTGAATAATTAAATACAATTGGCAAACAGTTTTGGCTCTTATACGTTGGCTCGCTCTGGGTCCTCAGGTTTTATCACCCCTCTCTGCTAGAAAAACCTGCCTCTTTCTCTCTCTCAGCACCATCTCTTGAGCACTGCTCCTTTCTCTCCTTTGCTGTCTTTGTCTATTGTCTCCAGGGCTTCTACTGTCACATCATACAGTTTTTCCATCATATTTGGCATTTTTGACCCAATCTACCTCTCTAGCTTGCCAGCATTTTCTTGTTAGCTATAGAGCATCCCCTACTGATCTCGTCAAGGCATTTTTTAAAAACCGCTTCCAACAGCTTTTCTAATTTAAAAGAGAGAGAGAGAGAGAGGGAGAGAGAGAGACTTTTAAAAATGTCCTCTATCCACAAAAGTATACTGGTGGGGGTTTGATGTTAAGAGTTTTCTTTAAAAATATACTTTTTTTTTCTTTAAAAAAAGCATCTTGTAGTTTTTTTCCCCCTCTTTTAAATCCACAGTCAGATACCTTCTGTTACTTCCCACAAGTGCACAAGTGCATTTTTTTCCTGAACTTTTGCTTCTGTTATTATTTGGAGTCACAATGTGTAAATCATATGACTTGATCGTCTTAGAATTCATGAAAACCTTTTGAGATAGATCGCCATCCCTTCTATTTTCCTGACTGAAAAATGGAACACCCATTTGACTAGAAAAGAAAATGAGGTGGTGGGGGGAAAAATCGCAAGCAATCACGGCTACATTGTCATCTGTGTACTAATAATGGATTGATTCTTCAAACGTGAATATCTGCAGAACCAAAATGGGACACCAAACACACACAAGGGGAAGGATCTTGAAAAACTTGGGGGTGGGGTAACTCCAGATTTGCTCAAATTCCAGAAGGACAAAAAAAAAAAAATGTTTTGTCTTTTTCCTTTAGCAAGACCAGTCTAAGACATTTTCCTGACTGAGACAAAGGACAAGATGGTGTCTCCTCCACCATTCTACAGAGAATCTGACTGCATTGGCAGTTCAATACCAGTGATGGAATAACACCCCTCACTGCGTTGGAGGACAATAGGTGAACATAACAGACTATGTAGCAGAGACAGAGGGGTAATATGCTACAACAGAGGAGAACTGCAAGAGAGGAACAACTAACAACTAACCGGCTGTTGTTACTGGTCCACACCATCTCCTGAGATCAATAATTCACTTGCCTAAAAGCAAAATGGAAAATGATCCTGCATTTGTCAACTTTCCTGTGAGCAGTTTCACTTCAGTACTACATGTGGGCTGAAATGCACATATATCCATGGTCCTTTTAGGATTTAAATTCCCCCACCCATCAATATAGTTTAATCACATTTTCAATGTAGTTTCTATTGAACTGAGGAAAAGATGACACCTACAGTACACAAAGCCTATTGCTTTACACTTGAAATTACCCAAAGCTTCCAACCATCACTGGATTCTAAGAGCAGTTCTACAGCTTTCTTGATGGTTTTATTTGTTTTTCTTTTGGTGGGGGGAGCTATTTGCTATCAATTCAACTTGGGTCATTCCTGCACAACACTATTATAGTGCTATTATTCTGCTTTCAACATCCCATGGAATCCTGGGATTTGCAGTTTAGGGAGTGGCCTTTAGAATTCTCAGCCAGAGAGCTCTTTGGCCTCTGCAAACTACAAACCCCAGAAGTCCACAGGAAGTTGAAAGTGGAATAATAGTACTACAACAGTAAAGGGTGGAAATGGCCTTTGACTGATAGTGGCTCTATGAATGAGAGATGGTCTAAATACCATAAGGGCACTAGATCTCACCTGATCTTAGAAGCTAAAGCAGGTTCACCGCTGGTTAGTACTTGTTAGGGAGATTGCCAATTAAGATCAGGTACTGAAGGCTATATTTCAGAGGCCCTTTCCGCACCTTACCTTCTTCCGGCTCTGGGGTGCAGGGATCGCACGAGCAGCCTCTGGCAAGAGGCTCTCATGTCCGGGTTCCTTCGGCTCCGCATGAGCTGCCTGCTCGCGTGAGAGCCCTGCCTCTTCCTTCCGCAGTGCAGCCTGGGACCTTCCCAGTCTGTGCTGGGGCAGGAAGTGCGACTGGCGTGGCTCCGGAGGTTCTGCACACCAGGTAAGTGCACGTGGGGCCTGGGAGCAATGCGCAATCATGCACCATTTTCAGTTTCTAGCTGAAAATGGAAAATTGAGCAATTGGCACCTGCCAGCCCCTGGAACATTGCATGATTGTGAGTGTGTCGTGCAGATCGCTTCTCACAATTGTGTGATGCCCCAGGCTCCTTTTTGCATGGAAAATGCTGTGCAAAAAGAGCCAGAGAAAGGAACTGGCAAATCCCTTTCTGAATACTCCTTGCCTAACAAAACCCTACGAAGTTCATGGCAACCTCGTGAATTTCATGTTGACAGATGACTTGAGGGCACGGTCATCAGCTGCCCGGCTCATGTCTTGCAAACTTAGGGCTGTGGCTTTCTTGATTGAATCAAACCACCTGTAGCATGCTCCTCTCCTTTTTCTACTGTCTTGCACTTTGCTGAGAATTATTCTCTTTTCCAATGAGTCACATTTTCTCATGAGCAACTCACATAAACTATCACAATTAGTATGCTAGTTAGGGCTGATGACAGTTGCAGGGCAACAAGGCCACATGATCTGGAGGCCATATATGCCTACTTTATAACATCAGAGAGCTTATCAGACACCTGGAGTATTAGATAAAAATGAAGGCTGCTCTACGTTGCCTTGGATGGAAGGCAATCCATTAACCCAGAGTTTGCTTTGCTCTGGGCAAATTTGGGTTTACACTGCAAACTCAGAGCCTGGAAAAATTACTTTTTTAAAAATGATAACTCCCAGAAACTCACAGCCAGTATGGCTGCTAGCCAAAGGATTCTGGGAGTTGTAGTTCAAAAGAGAAATTTTCAGACTTTTATGCAGATGGAAATTTCATATATACTTGTCTTCAGCTTAAAATCTCTGGACATATGGTTAATGGTTTTCACAGAAACATATAACATTCAAAAATCCAGTCAAGTAATGTTTTATGTATAGTCAGTGGCAATTGTTGGCTTCCAAGTCAATGGGATGGTGAATCTGATGTGCATGTGGTTGTATGCTCGTAAGCTTTATTCCAGAGGTCATTCCATCTAGCATGTTGCATCTCCTCTCAGCCTTACCTCACACTCTCTACACAGCAACCAGGCTTTTAAAAAAGGCTTAACCACAAGGGAAGATTGGGGATGGGCAAATTGCACATCAGAAGGATTAACCTTTTCCCCCCTCTGGGCTGTGAGGAGTGTTTTGGAGAAAAAGAAAGCTCCCATGTTAATTGCTGCATGCAAAGCTAACACTGAACTTTTGATAGAATAATGGGGAGGTAAAAGAAGAGGTGGAAATATCCCTAAGAGTATCAAGCTGGCATCCTGTTAGGAAGTTACGTCATCGTAAAGTGATGACCGCAAGTGCCATCAAGTCCAACCTCATTCTGCCATGTAGGAATACGCTATCAAAACATTCCCAACAGATGGCCATCCAATCTTTGTTTAAAAACCTCCAAAGAAGGAGACTCCACCACACTTACAGGCAGCAGTGTATTTCATCGTCAAACTCCTCTCACCATCAGGAAATTTTTCCTAATGTTGAGATGGAATCTCTTCTTCTGAATTTTGAAGCCATTGCTCCCTGTCCTGGGTCACCCCTGGTTAGTCCAGAAAACTGGATTGCTCCATCATCCATATGACATCCCTTCAAAGATTTCAACACACCTATCTTGTTGCCTCTTAACCTTCTCTTCTCCAGGCTAAACATACCCAGCTCCCTAAGCCTCTTCTCATATGGCGTGGTTTCCAGGCCTTTAACCATTTTAGTTGCCCTCTACTGGACACATTCCAGCTTATCAATATCCTTCCTGAACTGTGGGTGCCCAGAAACTGGACACAGTACTCTAGGTGGGATCTGAATGAATCAGAGATGTAAAAATCAATCAGAGATGTAAAAATCTCGAAGTCTTGAGTTTGTTGTGTTGCTCTGAATCCTGCTTGCATTTTCTTCCTCTCCTGCCTTGCAACTAGGTTTCAAGATTTCAGATTTGCTAACCCACTCCTGCATTTGAATTTACATACATTTTTACTCATACCTCCTTACTTGTGCATTTGTTTATGCATTTTATTTAAGGTGAGACCCCTTGACTAAAGTATAGAAATGTTTCGAAATTCATGCTATTTGTAAGTTGTTCGCCGCCTCAATCCATATGGAGAGGTGGGATACAAACAAACAAACAAACAAATAAATAAATAAAAAATAAAGTGTGTTTGTGGTTTTGTTTTTTCTTTCCTACTCATTTTTAGTGGTTCACAATTTAAAACACACACATGGTTTCCTGACTTCTTTATTTCTCTGAATCACCCTGAGTCAGTCTCAAAAATGTGTGAATTTTTAAGGCAAGGTGCATTTCTTTTCTCAATGAGAACTGGATGGCACAAAAAGGCTATTTCTATTAAGATGGTTGGATCAAAAAAAACCCTTTTCCATGCTTGTTCCAAGGTCTTGCATCTTTAGGACGGATATGATGGCTGTTTTCTTTTTAAAAGACAGTAATACACTTACATGAATGCGATTTACAGTCGCACTTGTGTCTGTTTAAAAATCTGTCAAAAGGCAGAGCATCTTGATCTTTTTAACAATTACCTAATCTTCCATGAAATGGCAACACATACAGGGTACGATAGTTCATTGTCGTTCATTCCCAGTCCAGGATTTTCTTTAAGGAGAGAAAACACTCTCTTTCTGTCTCTGTCTGTCTGTCTCTCTCTCTCTCAAAATCTTAATCTCACAGTATGCCACTGGGCAGAAAAGAGACATAGACTTTTGTGGCGCTCAAGTCCACAGATCTGGCTTTGTGGCAGGAGTTTCCCACGGCGCTCACGCTGGAGGTAGGGATGTGTGCGCACTGTCTTGCCGAATCAGTCAGACCCAATTATGAGCTGTTCCCCTCTTCTCCCTCCTCAGTTCTCCTTTTTGTGTTCTCCCAGGCTCTGTCAATGGCAAGGTGTTTGCTTCTGGCTGTGAGAGACTTTGAAACTTGAACATTCAGATTTTTCTGTTGCTGCTTGTGGTGTTAAGTTCCCTTAAAACTGCTTTTTGGTTCATCTATATTGCTGTATATCATGGTGTATTTTGTGTGTATGTGTGTGTGTGTGTGAATTATACCTGATAGCAGCAAAATCTGTTCAAGATGCAATGCTGAAGATGCTAACATAAATAGGGATGCAGAGAAACAGAAATACAATTTTAAAAAACCAACGCCCAAGGATTTATTTGAAATCAAATACAAATAGGCAGTTGTTAAAAGAGTCTTAAGGACTGAATAAAAAAGGCAGTTTGGGAGAATTTGGCTTGCAGCTGGGAAGCTTGGATTGAAAACCTTGTTTTTTTCCTTGCACTGGCTTTGTTATTTTCAGCATTCATGGTCAGACTCGATTTCTCAATATCTTATTTATAAAACAGGAATAATAATGACCATCCTCATCATGCTGTTGTGAGGGTAGCCTTAAAAATAATTCCAAAGTCAGACAGAAGGTCAGTAATTCCTTTTCTGTGATCTGGGCCCTTGAAGTAAAACATCCACGCTACCCCTTGTTATCCTCAGCAAACTCTTCCAGATTCACTACCTTTTTCCTTTCAGGAATCCTTTGCTTTGGAATAATATAAGGAGGAGGCAGAAATACAGAAAGGGAAGATCTCAAAATTTGGCATTCAGGAAAAGCCACAGCGGATGAATTTTTGCCTTTTGTGGAACTATAATAATAATAATAAATAGAGCATAATAAACAGAGACAGGCAGATTTGTTGAGTCCATTTCCATTGGCTTCCTCCTTTTTTCACCCCCAACACCTTTCACTATTTTTTCAGTTCCATACCGAAATCCATGTGCATTTGTGTGCACATTTTTCAAATGGATGCATTAATGGATACACACCCCCTGTGTCGACTTAACTGTATTTGTATACATTTTAGAAATCTGCACAGCGATTTTGTCCTTTGCATTTTTCAAATGTGCACCTCCTTCCTTCCTTCCTTCCTTCCTTCCTTCCTTCCTTCCTTCCTTCCTTCCTTCCTTCCTTCCTTCCTTTCTTGAACATACTACAAGACTTGGCACACACAGACTTCTGACCCTAGTTGCATCTGGTTCTATTTTCTGTACAGAAAGTAAAGAAATGGGCAAATCTGGGGAGAAAACTTGGTGGAATAAATTTCAGGGGGAAAAAAAGCAGGATGTAGCCATAACTTGAACTTCCTATTCTTAGGGCCTTTCTGCACTGCACCATTATAGTGCTATTATTCCACTTTCAACATCCTGTGGAATCCTGGGGCATTTAGAATTCTCAGCCAGTGAGCTCTTTGGCCCTAGAATTCCACAGGCCCTTAGACCAACTTGCTGAAGTGGTAAGCCTATATCTGAGATTAGGCTGTAGCATTTTGAGCTGAAGGTGGGGATTCACATAATTGAATAATCTCACCTCTGTTTTCTCATATAATATCCTCTAACATCCTC